>LBNU01027365.1:19931-56502 GCA_014162995.1 Artemisia annua | reverse complement strand
ATCATTAGCCGTTTGACAAACTAACACTCTTTCATATTCGACACTTGGTAAAGCTTTATAAATCATTATCTTAGCTTTAGAATAAAAATAATATGCCAAAGGTCGTGATCAATTGATCTCACATAGTTTTCAAATTTACTTTTCCATTCAAGAAAGTTTTCTTTTTCATATAGCGGTGGTTTTTGCCCTTCTTTGAGATTTTCAAAATCCATGGATCGATCCAAGTTTTAAAATACAATATATTTTAAAGATCTTGAGTAACGTAGCTCTTGATGCCAATTGTGGAAAACTAGAAGGGGGGTTGAATAGTTTACCGCTTTTTGAGTTAATTATCTTTTAAAAACTTTCGTATAATCAAAGATATAATCTAAAGAGAAATGTAAATTCTAGTTTATACAAGACTTAAAACTAAAGTGATGATTTACTTGTAAGCTAAAGTTTGTACTTTGTCATTAACAAAACATAGCAAAGATCGTAAAATATAAATAACGTTTTTAGGCGATATTTGTATTAACAAAGAGTAAATTGCATTTTTGGTCCTTGTGGTTTGGCTAAATTGCAGGTTTGGTCTCAAAAACTTTGAAAGTGCAGCCATAATCCCAGTTTGAAGTTCGGATTGCATTTTGGTCCCTGGATAAATTTGAATGACTAAAATACCCTTTGCCTTCTTGAGAAGAACACAAGGGTAATTTAGTTATTTCACACCGTTTGAGGACCAAAAATGCAATCCAAACTTCAAAATGAGGACTATCGTTGCACTTTCAAAGTTTTAGAGACCAAAACTGCAATTTGACCAAACCACAAGGACCAAAAATGCAATTAACTCTAAAAATAATCTCTTTTTATAATCTCCATCTCCAACACCAGCTCCAACACCATCTCCAGTTCCAGCAACAGTTACTTTCGGCAAAGATACCCTGCTAAATTGTTGAAAATTCAGCACATTTAAATTACTAAACTACTTTTATGTTGAAATTAAAATTAAACATATTCAAGAGGGTGTTTGGTTTGCGGGTATGAAAATGTAGGAATGATTTTCATTCTCATATAGAGGTTTGGTTAATGTGTTTGATCATTAAATATGGGAGTCAAACCTAAGTGCAAATGACACAAAATGGTATTCAAGTTATGAGTCATTTTCAATCAAGGTATCCCACCTTTTTTTGTGCATAAAAAGGTAGCCAACTTTTTTTTGGCCGATTTAAGTACTTTCGTTAAATATTTAATGATCAACCGTTAAGTTTTACATTTTAAGTTTAACGGATGAAAGCGGACAAAAACGTTAAAAACGGACAAAAACGTATTAACAAAAGAAAAAGTACGAAAACGTATAAAGACAGTTGAAAATGGACGAAAATGTATAAAAACGGCCGAAAATGTATAAAAACAGACTAAAACGTATAAAAACGAACGAAAACATATAAAAACGTATAAAAAATTGATTACTTCGGTTAGTACATAGAGCATCATTGGCTTTTATAAGGGAAATGAGTGCGAAATGGATCAGGGGTATTTTAAAAGAAATAGGTGAAGAAAGAAAAATTGTTTTGTAGTTTTGTGTATTAAAGTGTGAAATAGGGATTTTGTGTTTTGTAAAGAATTTTGTTGGAAACATTAATTTGAATGCGATCTTTTTTTTTTTTTTTTTTTTTTTTTTTTCACTCATCCATTTTGTGGAAAACCCCAACTAAACGCACCTTTGATATCTTTAATTGTGGAAAACTAGAAGGGGGGGGTTGAATAGTTTTACGTCTTTTTAATTTATTTTGAAAAAACTTTTGTTGTTTATTAAAACTTTGATTCGATCTTTTATGAATTCAATAGTTAACCAATATGAGCAAATATAATAAAGTATAATCTAATAGTGCAAGTAATGAAATGAAATGAAATGAAAGATAGAGATGGAAAGATCAAACCACAACATGCGAATTTATAGTGGTTCGGCTACAAGGACACCTTCCTTACCCTACTCCACTCCCCGAGTACCACACTCGAGAGTTTTCTTCACTATGTCAACAAACTCTCTTATGGCGGATAAACCTTACACACCTTGGCTTACACCGATTAACGACACTAAGCTAAATGTCGAGTTCTAATCCTAGCTAGAACTAATCTCACGACTTCTTCACAACTTCACACCTTCTTCACTATATCTTCACACCTTATTCAAATCTTCTTCACACCTTCTTCTATCTTCACAACTTATTCACTACTTCTTCACACCACAACTAGTAACTATAATTTACTTAAGCACACAACACTTCACTACTAATCTATCACTACTACAAGATAATTACAACTAACACAACACTACTTCTTTATAACGATGTTTGAGGAGTGTTCTTCTTTTGCACTTGAATGGATGAGGATTTGGATCACTTGGAAACAAAGAATTATGTATATATGATCAAAGGATTTTAGAGAGTAAGAATAGAGATTTAGATCAGAAAGTTTAGAGTGCAAAAGGTGAGAAAAATATGTGAAATGAACCAGTATTTATAGCCAAGGAAAATACTGTTCTGGAGCGTGCCGGTCCCCTTAAAATTAAGGGGGCCGCCTAGTGAATTAAAGGGGCCGCCCCCTCCAGAACGTTGGATAATTTTGTCCTTTTGTGGGGAAAGTTTTTCTGGACCATTTTTGTCATTTTTGGTTGAAAATTTGAATTCATATATTTATAATGATTTAAACATATTCTTTTAATTCCAAAAATGTTTTATAAAAGATATAAAATATTTTGTGATATTTTATAAAAAATCTAGTGATTAAGAAAATGTTCCTTTGATCATATAGTGCATTAAACACTTTGTTTATTCATACCTTAAGTGATTAAGTTGTTGAAATGAATATTTACAACTAAATACTTGTTTACGTCATAATCTCTAGTTTAATGACTTTATATTTTGTGATTATCAAAACATAGAGATATTGAAAAATATTAATAATGTTTTTAGACATTACTTATATCAATATTAATTATTTGAAGCGAACATGAAAATTACTAATATAATGAAGCGAACACGAAAATTAGTAAAAAAAGCTTAAGAATCTTAACAATTCACCATGACTATTTGGCAATCATACAAGTAAAGATGGTTAACAAATTTCAACTTTGTTTCAAAACCAATGATGATTCAAAAATTATAATTCTTACAAGTACCAAACTTTGATTTAAAAATGAATCATTACAATACTAAAATAAGTAAGGAATTATGGACCACGACCAAAATACCTACCATTATCTTTTCTTAATGAGGTGTAAAACTCATGTTTGGTGTTTAACTTTGATTCAAACTTGGATGACACAAATTGCAGAATTAAAAATACCAAATCCAGCCCATATGACATCTTTAATGCATAACGTACAAGAATGCTAAAGCACAAGTACTCCAGATTTAGTGATTCCTATCATTTTAAACACATGGGCTACTCATTTCCATGAAACTATTTTATTGCACAATTCTTCCACTAGGTTCTAAAAGGTCAACTGAAAGTATGGTGGCTTAAGAACGTGAACTCCACGCGCTCAGTGGTACGTGCGCTGTCAAACAGATCATGTTGCGACACGTGGAAACCGTTCATTGGATGTAAAGTTTCAATGGGTATCCACCCTGTGGCCGATACGTTGTGAACACTTTCAGACAAAGTAATTGTCAGGTGTACTTTTTAGCGGTTTTTACTCGGTTATAAAGCTACACTTTCTATGTAAAACCAAAAAATTTCAACTTTATTCTGAAAATAAATATCAGATTTTATTCGAAAACACGGTATTCAAGAATACTGGACTAGAACTGCTCGAATAAAATGTGTTTTTTTAGAGATTATGTAATTCATTACTTGGACCACATAAACCAAAAAGTGTTTTATTTATTTTTACATACGTTTAACTTTGTTCCAATATGCATATTCAAAAGTTCTTTACACACACACAAAAATGTTGTAATTTTTATCTATTCAATGCTACTACTTCTGTTAAAAAAAAAATGTCTACTACTTAAAGTGTAAACTATGTCTTGAATAATATTTGATTTTTGGGGAAATTTTAGGTCAGATACTCAAGTGATATATGAAAGCACGTACATGACCATTTTTAGGGCCTAAACCCTTTTAAAAACTGTAACCATCGTTACAATTTAACTTGTTCAATACTGAAAATTATTAAAATGGTTCATTGGAAACTATATATGCGACTGACCTAGTACCAAAAATATAACACTTTCTCTTTTCACTTAGAATTGTATTAAAAAAAAAAAAAAAAAAAAAAAAAAAAAAAAAAAAAAAAAAAAAAAAAAAAAAAAAAAAAAAAAAAAAAAAAAAAAAAAAAAAAAAAAACACACACACACACACCCACACACACACACACACACACACACACATCTGCCCTAGAAATGCCTTTTTCCGTTTCTTCGTCAAGATCTCAAGCAGCGTTCATAACTGCCGCCAAATCCCCAACATGCGAAAGAACAAAATTTTAAAGAAGTTCTAACGTCAATAGACCAAAATTAAACTTTACGACACAAAATACAATGCATCTATAATATGATTTGAAATATTTATACATATAAATAACCTCGAAAGCTAAAATACTGCCTGGAAGAAGATATCAAATCAAAAACTACATAACTGAGCAAAATTTGCACTATATAATTCTTCTAAGCAAATCGGCATGTTTAGTAAACAAATGCAAGGATTATATTAAAAAAACACAAAAAGAACCTGAGATGATAAGTCAAATGGTATTAGTTGATCCAATTCAGAGGGCCAAGCTGGCATCACCCGCTTCTCCATTCAAAAGCTCACCAACAGCAAATTGATGCAAGTTTTCATACATTTTCTTCCATTGCTGGACCATTTGCATAGACCTTTTGTTATCTAGTTTCAATCTTTCGATCTCCATTTCAGAAGCTCCAGAAGAACCATGTTGCTGAAAATGAGATTGGAAGATGGAATCATGCCTCTTTCAGGAATTATGATTAATACATATTATTTGAAAGTCGTACAGCAGAAATTAAGACGCGTTTGTTGCATTTTGATTATCAACAGATTGGAGAAACAAAAAACTTGTGAAAAATAAAGTGCCTACTTCTCAAATTTTATGGATTGAATTCTGTTTATACATCTTGGTCCCTTTGTGTAAGGATGGCAATGTCAGCTCAGCCCTTCTAATACAAGTGAATTTGGTTGTATTCTACTGATAAAGGTTAAAAGTGGGAGATTTAAAGTTCAGCTCCAAAAAAAAAAAAAAAAAAAAAAAAAAAAACACTTCAAACGGTTTGAAATTTGCCTGGAGCATTATCAAGTGTTGCAGCCTCCAACGTCTTAGTTCAAAAGAATTTGGATAATTTTTTACAATCATGTTTATAACCATATTTAGCATACTGTTTATGTAACACAATTACAAAACATGGACAAAGAAACTATATCACAGCTTTCATCACCCGGCCCTGCAAATTTACCAGTTTTCATCCATTACCCAGCCCACACAACTGCCACTTATTTGTGTGCAGAATTTAAGAGTGTACTGTGCAGTCTTAGGGAAACTTAAATGCTAAATAAAATATCATCAATCTTCTGTATTGATATATAATGGGCGAATAGGTAACTGTAACTTGAAAACAACTCAAAAATAGAAATCTTTAAATTCCATTCTGGCAAGGTATATGTTAGTTAAAATTATCATGTGTTGAACAAAAAGTGTTTCAGGTCAACCAAATCCAACCAAGCCAGAACAAAACTTACTTGTGTTCTGCTGCCCCTTATATAGCTTATAAAGTAATCACATGTTTAGATGAAAAGTCGCAATGATTATGAATATTCAAAAGAAAAAACTTACTTGAAGTTCACTGATCTGCTTGTTCATAGAATCAACAGTACCGTAGGTCAAGTCACAAGGCCAGTCATTATCAGGCTGAGGAGTGATGCATACACCAAAATCTGACTCTTCATTTATGTATTTTTCAAGTTTGGGTGGCAATGACAGCTTCCGTGCCACTGAAGCTGGATTATTTGCTGATGTTCGAGGGTAGAGAGCCGGTGGTTTTCGAATAACAAGAATATTGTTAACCGGACCTAAAAACACAAAAGCACATGTTTGGATAACGAGCATGCAAAGAAAAGACTGCCCGCCAACATAAATTAAATAGAGGTGTCGGGGATAGCAAGGCAGGCAAGTTGTTTAATTACCCAAACAGGTAACATTCGGTACAGGTCGAGACGGGCGGGTTCACTTACTACACTTGTTCAATGGTCATGTTTTAGTCTTAACAAGTTACGCGTCTTGTATACTATAAGAAACATGTTTAATCATAATAGTGATCTAGTTTTTTGACTTAGTAGATCGTATGCATTGAAACACACTTTGCTGGACTTTCAACCAGTTATATTATTTTGGTGAACTCTCTCACCTTGGCCATTTGACCCATTAAAAACAGAAACGTAACCTAACCAAGTTATAAGTTGATGCGTCAAAGTTGGCAAGAAATTAAGGAACATGCAATATAATCAAAATATACCTTTCGCATGTTTAAAAACACGAATCATGTTATGCGTTTTAGTGTCCCAGACTCGAACCATGCCATCCTCTGATCCAGCAACCAATTGATATCCATCCAGCGCAAAAGCCAAAGAGCATATAGCTTTACTGAAAAAAGCACAATTGAAGTCATTCACATGATAACGCAGCCCCACGCAGACTTCGCTGCTAGAAAATATAGAATTACAGTATTTTTTTTTTTTTTTTGACTGATTAATCTCTGAACAGAATATGTCTTTTGCATAGCCAGTAAATAGTTGGTCAATATCTAATTAAACCTGAAGGTATAAATGTTTGAAACCTTAAGACTGGCAAAACCATAGAAAATGAAAAAGAAAAAGCTTAGGCTCAATTCTAAACAGTTTGTTTTTTCATCTTAATGGCTTCTTTGAAATTGTGTATGAATACATCGACATAAAGTGGCTTGTTAGTTCAAAACTATTGTCTTGAGAGAGAAAAGTCCCAGTCCCTTCAAAAGTTAATCAAAGTATATAAACATCAACTACACACCGGATACTAAATGATCAAGTAGCTCTGTAGTTGCATGCCATGTGTTCAAATTTTGTGATCATGACTTGATCTTATAAAATAACCATAATAATCAATTGCATAACACAATTTCATAATACAAGACAAGTCCAGATTTGTGGGAAACTAGGATCTTCATGATGAAAATGAGAAAATCCTAGGGATACTCAGAATATGTACGTTTAAAAGTCAACATACCTTTGATCAGATAATGTACCAATTATATGCAACCCATAATTGTTGTTTGATTTGCCTAGACCATTAAGTTCTGCAATGTATATCTTTCCATCTCTACCACCAGCATAAAAAACATGCTCCCCGGGATCCAACGCAACTGCATCAATTACAGAAGGGAACACAATATTTCTCAACATAGTTCCCCTAGCTAAGCTCCATACCTGCAATGATGAACATTATAATTAAAGAAAGAAAATAAATGTCAACAGCATGACTAAGATTCTAATGTTAATAAATAATGTCGCTCTGGAAAGGGCATAAGAGAGCATGTGAAGACTAAAGGATATAAACCTTGCAGGTACGATCCTGTGAAGCTGAAACTATAATTGCGTTTGATCCTCCATAGCCTGTAACGATATCAGTTACTGGCAAAGCATGGTCAGAGAAACTATACTCATAGAGATGCCCTGCTCTCTGCTGTCGCTCCTCATCAAATATCCTAATCCCAAAAAAATAATAAAAGTACTTGTCAGTCCACTGTCATGAACCCTAGAATTAAAATTCATGAACATAAAAAAAAGGGTAAAAGGATGATACATAAGAAGTGACCAAACTCGAACAGATCCATCCTCAGCACCAGAAATCAAAAGTGACTGATCCATAGAGAACACCAAGCAAGTAACAGCCCTGTAGTGACCATGCCACTTCTTGAGTAATCTACCAGTTGCAACCTATAATAAATAATATGAATTAGTAAAGGCAATACCAGAATTTCGGAACATATAATATCCCTCAGCAAAAAGAGAGATTTAAAAAAAAAAAAAAAAAAAAAAAAAAAAGTTCACAATACAGATGAATTTTACTACAAACCTCCCACAAGTAAATAGAACCGGAGACTCCTCCACCAACAATGTAAGTGCCGTCACTATTACAAGCAAGAGGATTGATTGGTTCAGCGGGAAAACTCTTAACTTCTACCTGAGGCTGCAACAACAAATGGTAAACTGATAAACATAAGTGTCTGCAGTCTTCTTTGATTCTGGAAATCAATCTTATATAATTTTGAAATGTAAAATGTATCGAAACTACATTAGAATACACCACCAGTCCTCAAACTGTAGCACATGTTACAAAAACTAACGTCTATATGTGAAAACTTTACACCCCCTTAACTGGTTGCACAGTATACATCAGTAAAAACAATTAAAATTCATCATATTACATGCATTTTGGGCAAAATAAGCCAAAATAATAATAATAATAATAATAATAATAATAATAATAATAATAATAATAATAATAAACAAATTTACAGTATCTACTATTTTGTAAAATCAATTGTTGAAATATGAAAGTACGCTTCTAATTTTCCTTTAGCAAAATTGAGGGTACCATACAAAACCATATCTGCTGCATATTTTGAGGTAAAATATTTGAAAATGCTTATATGAGATAAAACTGAAACTAACTTCTTTTTACCATACAGTAATATTTAACTTAAAACCTTTTATATATGGATTTAACTACAACTTTCCTACAAAATATCATTTCATCGATATGGCATTTTTTTTACAAAACAAGTAAATCCAAATACTAATTCCCATTTACTGAAGTGCTTACCCTTAAACAACTTATAAAGTTACAAGGGGGTGTTTGGCTAATCTTATATGATGGGCTTATGAGCTTATTAGCTTATATGTGTTAAATAAGCCTAAACTAAGTGTTTGGCCAAGCTTATATGAGTGGGCTTATGAGCTTATATAAGAAGGTTTTGATAATCCCAAACTTTGTGACTTATTTGAGGAGGGGTGGGCTTATATAACGATATTAAATAAAAAGACTTCTAAACCCTCATTTAATATTTACACCCAACTATCGTTGACTTACTTTTTTGTCATTCTACTTTATTAATTATGATACGCTAAGCAATGGCTTATGAGCTCATGATATATAAGCCATAAGGCGCGTATAGAGGTGGCAATTGGTGCCCAAAATAAAAAAATGGGCTAATTTGGGCAAAAATTTATAAGAGATTTGGGCACATTTAGCCCCCTCCGTTTTTTTGAAATGGGCATATATTGCCCATTTAAAAGTTAAATAGGCACAAACGGGCCCATATTTTCTATCAATTGGAGAACCTTACAATTGTTTTTAAAGAAAAACTTATAGATATAATATATTTAATTTTTTTAAATATAAATGAGGTGTTATGTTTGAGGAATTTATTTGGTCGTTTTGGGTCTTTCCTAAAGCGATTCGTATAACATGCGGCCGTGGCCGTCTAGCCCATAGCCCGTTTAGCCACCTCTAGGCGCGTATATAACATAAACATAATCCCATTTCATAAGCTTAGCCAAACACCCCCCAAGTACTTATTTATGAGAAGAAACAGAAAAAACAAATCTCCTAACATGATAAAATGTTACAATACATAAAGACATAGAGCAAAAAAATCAGGAAAAGGAATTGATAGAGAGCAATAATAAATAAGTACCTTGTTCCAAGACCAGTAAAGAATGGAACCAGAATTAGAAGAAGAATCCTTTAACTGAGAGGAAGCGAGAAAGCGACCGCCAACGGAGATAAGGCCGTGAGAAGGAGAGGAACAAGAGCGATAACGGAGATTCTCCGCACCAGAACGTAGCTCCCAGCAGCCAATTCCAGCTTCTGCTGATGATGAAGATGATGCTATCACTACTTCCTCCTCTGTGAATGCCATTGGAGGGAGGCGGATGGATGGATGGATGGATGGATGGAGGGAAAAAGGGGTTTTAGGAGGTTGCTGCTGCTGTAAATGTGTCAAAGGGTTTTTCCAAACCCTGATAATTTATTTCTTTTTTAAACTTTTCCTCTTGCCTAATTTTTATTTATTTTTGTGCTTAACTTTATATTGCTTTTTTTTGCTTCTTTTTAAACCAAAAAAACACCCCCATTGTATCCTAACATTATTAAGTAAAAAAAAACATTTTTCATAGTAGGTAAAAAGTTGACTATTTTATATTTCTTATTTTATATTAAACCAAATTAGTTTTTACTATTACAGTCGACCTGAAATATATTGCATATGATTGAAACTTTTTATTAAATTGTTATTTTGTTCGAGCATCACTGCACCTTATACAAAAAGCAAATCCAAACACTTTTTCTACAACTACTTGATAAGCGACTTACAATTATTACATTTATAAAACTTAAATTTTTTTGTTCTTCATTTAAAAGCATCTATTATTATACACACATTCTCATAGATCATAACAATCCCACTTTTGTTCATAGAAACACTTGAACCTATAACAACTTATTTACCATGAGATAAAAACGCCTTTTGGTTAATATTACATTTATTAACAACGTGCGAGTAATAAAACCTTGTTAAGGGCATACCACAATTAGTTTAAATTCATGTGAACTAACCAACAGGGCCGTCTCGTGGTTTTCGGGGGCCCTGTGCCAAAATTATAATATGAACACCAAAATTTGTCTATAAACAAAATAAGCTTGTAAATTTTGCAAAAATTTGTTCTAAAGACACTAGATACATTTGGTCAAATATGACACATTAATATTATTCTCATACATTTCTCGACAATATCTACAGTATCTTAAATCCATCCAAAAAAAAAAAGAAAAGAAAAAAAGAAAGAAAAAAAAAATACCATTTCTTACAAATGGGTTTAAATTGTCAATTTTGTCAACTTATTTACGCTAGTTTGGAAACAAAATTAAAAAACTAGGACAAAAATGTACAAACTATTAACTAGAGGGTATAAAGTGTAGATATCCTAAAGTAATCATCTTCTTCACGAGTTTCATATCCATTCTCAGTTACTACGATTTATCATTTGAAACCTTATAAAAAATCAATTTTCACTTTACCTGCTTCCAGGATAAGTTTTTCTAGGGTTTTGGAGCACATACTTACTAATTTTGTGTCAATGGTCGAATTACATCATCTGTAAGATCCAAAATCATGGGGCCCTTACAAAATTGGGGGCCCTGAGCGGTTGAGCACTTTGCACATGCTCAAATCCGGCCATGCTAACCAATAATCCAATATAAAGACGAGAAATGCATGGTCGTCTCATTCATAAATATAGGTTATGTTTGGCGCAAAGCTTTTTGAAGCTTTTTGGGGCGATGAACGATGAGCAATGAGCTTTTTGATTTTTAGTGTCCGTTTGGCATGAGAGCTGTGAGCTTTGCTATTTTTTAGGAAAGCTCATTTTTCCAATGCTTCTTTATGAAGCTGTGAAACATAGCCAAACATATAATTTTGCCAAACATAACCATAAACATCAAAAAGATGTACATCGTTCAAAAAAATTGGTTTAATACTGTGAAAAATATAGGCAAAACAAATTCCCAGCATGATCAATTATATATCCATGACTGTCCTCCAGTCTCGATCTTAGCCGGGCCTTGGTACTCAAAACTGTCCTGATTCACTCAGATTCTCAGAACAAGCCATTGTCAATTTTCTGGGCATGACCTTGGACACTTTAACCCTAGCCTCCCAATCAAGAATTAAGATACATATCAATGTTTCATTTGTTGATTCAAATTTCAAACAATAAAGTTTGATTAGGAAAAAGATGCAAGCACGTAAGACAAACTCTACAATTACCAAACAATAACACAAAATCCCAGAGGTATTAAAAGACCGAATTACAAAGATGCCCCATTCTTGCCAATCCTAAACGACAATGGTCCTATTGATTCAAATAGCATATTTGACTATACATTTCTGAATTACACTTTAGTAAAGACATTTAATAAGTGTCGATACCAAAGGTAAATTACACATCAATTCCAAACTCTAGTTCCCATAACTCTAAAGCTGTTTAAGACAGTAAGAAGTCAGCAAATCCTGGCTTGTTTGTCCAGGATATTGTTTGCTATCGTTGTGTATATACCTTTGAAATCGAAATTTGTTTGTATAAGTGTTATCACAGGCTTAGTACGCATTCGCGATACCAGACTTGGTGAGTTGAGCCATTTCCCTTTCTCGCCTATGCATAACTCGTAAGAACTCATCCGAGCATAAATTTCCATCTTGATTTGCATCAAATAGGTGAAAAATTAGTTCAATCACATTGTCACTGAGCAATATGCCACACACCTGCAATCAAGAAACTCAACTTTATTCACCAGGCTCCAAAAAGTTTGATATTTGTTAGAATATTTTCACAAATATTCAATCACAACTATTCATAGTGATGGTTTAAGAACTCATCCACTCATGAGAGTGCTGGTAATCAAATCCATAAACAATTAACACACATAGAGGTGGTAATTTACCTATAGATGGGCTGATTTAGGTTATATCTGATCTCTAACGACTTAAAAACCGGCCAGCGTGTGCCTCCATATTATAATAACTCGGAGTTTTATAGAAGAAAAAAAAAATGTAGCCAAAAGATACCGTAAATTTTTTAATAACGGTATTTGACTATTTAAGAGACTAATCATTAATCAACAATTTTTTAATAATTGGTGTTTCTCTTCAACCCAAAAGATACCGTAAACCATCTTATTATATATGCAGAATAAAACAATCAGTAGGATGGCTTACGTGATGAGCTGCCCGCTGAAAATCTTTCCTAGTCAAGAATCCATTGACTTCTCCATAGCTGAAAAGGGCAAGAGAAAACGGTTGCAATTTCTGACGTAGTTCTGCAAAGTTTTTGAATTCCTCAAATGTAATGCGTATGTCCTTAAGATGAGGCTCCTTATCTAAATCATCGACACGGTCAAGCAACTTGTGCATATACCGTATATCACCAGATGCAACCATGGATAACACAAAATCCTTTGCTGGTATCGTTCCACTCGATTTGAAATCATAATGGGAAAACTCCAAAGACACCATCTACACAGAGTGAAATGCAACAATGAGTAAAAACTAAAAAGAAACCAGGAATTTGAGAACAAGATATGCGGAAAATACGTCAAATGGGTCCAACAAATGTTAGCTAAATATGGAACATGCCAAACAGGTTGGAAGTCGCATGAGGACAGATGAGGTGCTTACAACCTCCTAAATTACTGTAACCAAAGATTTAGATTTTAACTGTAATAATAGTGATTCAGTAATCATACCTGATACATTTATATAACGTAAAATAAAAAATGGGCAAAAGTATTATAAGTCAGCCTAACCCGTACCAAATATGACCTATTAACCAGCATATCCCACCATATTGCCACCTCTGGTGATTAAAATCATAAGGTCACTGAACTATATATAAGATACCCTATGCCTCTTTATTCTTACATATAATAACAATATAAAGTGCAAAGATATCCAGATGATAAGAAGCATGGAAAAAATAGATTAACAAAGTTAACTATTTTCAATATACAGTTACAAATTGCTTATAGATCTTGCCTAACCCGTATTCACAGGTCAGCCTGATCCGTACCAAATATGAGCTATTAACCAGGTGATTAAAGTCATAAGGTCACTGAACTATATGTAAGATACCCTATGCCTATTTTTTTTCTTACATATAATAATAACAATATAAACTATAAAGTGCAAAGATATCCAGATTATAAGAAGCATGGAAAAAATGGACTGAACAAAGATGACTATTTTCAATATACAGTTACAAATTGCTTATAGATCTTGCTCTTATCACAACTGCATACCTCGTGGTGGAGATCCCGCAGAAACTGAACAAATTTTTCAAGTTGCAGTCGCTGGTTGCCATCTTCACCAAAAAAGTAATGAACCACTCCTCCATTTTCTCGGTGACTCCCGACTTTAAGTCCAGTCCGATGCCCAGCCTTCTTGAAAGCCCCTTGTCTATTATAACCACGCATCAAGTTCATCACCTTTTTAAACTCTTCTCGATCTATCTCTCTGAAGATGCACACAAATTTTAAGTTTTCAGTAATAGGAAAAGTCTGTTTCCAGGTAAAGTAAATAACCTACTAACACAACCACTAAACATAAAAGAAGAAAGAAAAATAAATTTATGACTAAGAAACAGAGTTCTAGACTACATCTTCTAGGTAGAGAAGGATAACCTACAAAAAAGCCTACCACAACATTTACAGGCAGGTCCCATAATAATAACTAACCTACTATGATGTTCAAAAGTAGAACCCGTTGTAAATTCATTTATAACATATTCTACTTATAAATGAGTTCAATTTATCTGGAAAGTATCAATTCATACTAACCTAATCACTTAGATTAATTTACTTTTCAAAGAATGGTTGATCAGCAAACATATATTAGAAAATAGACACGTAGAAGATGGGTTGAGCTTAAATATCAAATCTACTACTTTCACAGCTTTCAAAAATAAACCACTACCATAAATCACGCAAGAGTATCATTCAACCAGGACTGATGGAGAATCTTAGGTAGTGGATATAGCATACATAGGCAATGATTTGTCATTTAATTCTGTTAAGCCTCTTTAGCTGGTAAGTTAGAAAAAAGAGATCATGTATGTGTATAAAGAGTTGTAGTATATTGGACACAAATAAGGGATTAACAAAATATTTTCAATTCTACTCGCGAAGTCTAGACGATATAAATTATAAGCAAGCTAATTGATAGAAAACTTCTGGCTTGGTTTCTGCTAGTAGTTGTGGATGATGATACTAGGTAATTTTTCCATAGAAACCTCTAGATTATTGCATTTCTATGTTAACTTCTAGATTATAGCATTAAGGAGGAACGTAGTGGCTTTTCTATAGATAAACTAACTACTAAGGTGTGATTTTGTTTGGAAACCATAAAAGTTTAGGATTGTTATAGATGCACTTAAGGTACTTTGGTAATCTTTAATGCACAAGATTTGGTGCATGCTTGCAAAAAGTTCCTGAAAAATACCAATATTTAAGGAGAAACAAGGAGCTAAAACCTTCATGCTTCGAAGTACAAATAATATCTCTGGCAATTGCATTTGACTACTAATAAGGTTAAAAAGTTGCAACAGATGCCTACCCGTCATTGTCAATGTCAAACATTTTAAAAGCCACTGAGAAGCTTGACTCGGGTATGCTGAGTAGTGTAACAAAAAATATATACCTGTGATAAATAATAAGAATTGTTAACGAAGAATGCAATGAAATAATATAAAATGTCTTATGATATCATATAATAGGAAAACGATCATTGACAAGTTAACATGCAATAACTCACTCTTCAAAGGATATGAGGCCATCGTTGTTCACATCGAAAAGCATGAAAAATTCTGATGGGGCACAATGCAACTCCCCTGGAGACCTTTCCCCTCTAAGAGATCCATCTCTTACAACGTTTGACTCAGACGGAGGGAACACAGGAACAATAGCACGCATCAAATCCCCTGGTCTCATGAGAGTTTCTCCTTTAGTATTCTCGACTGACGCAAAGTATTCAAATACCTTCAAACAGAACAAAATTTAACTGTGTAAGACTGTAGTCATCACATTAAGGTACAGAATTCATGATGTATTGATCTTGTTTACTTTGACTCATCTCATATGCAATACACAGTGATAGCTAACGATGGCTTTAGAGATAGAAATTTCAGCATAAAAGGCATCTGTTTCCTGCATTAAAGAGTTCAACTAAAGCATGTATCATGGTTTTACAAACATAGAGCGGTACTTGCTTGGAAGATTGTAACAACCAACCTTGAAGCCAACCAGTTTGTCCAGTTGACAGCCTTAAGACTCTTTTACACACCCACCAAGCAACCTACACGGTTATCATGATCATCCTAATAAACTAAATACTTAATAGCTAAGAAACCTGAAAATAAAGTTCTCATTGAATTTTTCACGAACTACAGAAAATCATAATTTATAGCTAAATTTAACTTCATAAAATTGTAAGCGATCTTCGTAACCATAAAATTGTAAGGTCAATTGTGCCTGAGACAAAACAGGCAAAAGATTTGGAAGCTGGAAGACTTCATACAAAAACGGCAAACAGAAAGTACTTGAGAAAGCTAGAAACAGTTTCTCTTCTATAATCCCAGTGTTAGATACAGAATTATCTTTTAAACTTCGATTATCGTGCACTTGTGCTTTAGAATATCGCATAACATCATAGAAATTTTATAAAAATTGACGTTCGAGGTTGATAAATGACACCAAACAGATCCAACCAAATTATTACTATCAAAAACTAAACAAATGATAGAGAAAGGAGAAACATAACTGATACTTAAGAAACCATATAAACTGCAGCAACACAACGTGATGGAAAGAAATACCTAACAGTTCAATTAGGTGGTGTTTGTTTCGGCTTATATAACCAGCTTATGGTTTATTTGGTTTTGGGCTTATGTTTCATAAGCTCACTTTTTGCGGCTTATTTTGAAAATTTTCGGCTTATATAAGTTTACAGTGACATAATAAACTTATATAAGCCGAAAAGTTTTAAAATAAGCCACAAAAAGTGAGCTTTTGAAACATAAGCCCAAACCAAATAAGCCATAAGCCGGCTATATAAGCCGAAACAAACACCCCCTTCACTAAGCAAATAGCGGCTATACGGATACTAATGAATTAGAAAACCGTAAAATCACCTAACTTAACACTAACTTATCATCTATTTCATCATTAATTATCAACATCGAAACACCCCTAATCTATCACCAACTAGTCGTAAATCGTAATAAGTTGTATACCTTTTCAGGAGGACTCAACATCCTCAATCTCTTCTCATAGTTAAAAAATATTCTTCGCCTTAACGCATCTGTAACAACAACAAACATCCATTCCAGTCAATAATCAATACTAACCAACTAAATTCAATATTATATAAAATTATAAAAGCAGTTAATTAAACCTCTAATAAAGAAATTAGAATTAGACAAATTAGGCTGACGATCATAAGCTTCCTTCAACTTATCAGCAGACGAACTCAACCAATCAGCAACACTCATAACCGACTTCACTCCATGAACCGAATCCGAAGAACACAAGTACAACGACACTCCAACGCCGATACCTGTTCCGGCAACCACGGCGGAGATCCACCGTAGTAACTTAGGGTTCCGGTTATCCGAACTGGAGATTGATGAAGCGGTGATGAATGGAGAAGATGCGGTGGAGATTGAACGGAGGTGACGGTGGATTACGGTTGGTGAGCGACGGAATGATGACATGGCGGTGGCGGTTGTGGTGGTTATTAACGGAAATGAGGGGGAGTGGGTTTTTGATGAGGTGATAGATGATTATTAATAACTGCGTCATGTTGTTGGTTTTAGTTTTTAATTAATAGTGGGGAAGTCGTTGCCCATAGTTTGACTAGCCTTTTGTTTCTATTGCCGCGTTCGGTTATCAAATCAATGGGTATTTCCGGATTCTACTTTTTGGAATGTATGTATGATTTCAACTATTTATCACCTTTCCTAAAACTAAACGAGTTCACGGCATTTTATAGCGATAGATAGTTTATTGATAAAAATAAAAATTATAGGTTATAAACGAAAAATAATAAAAGTTTGAAGATTTGGGAATTAAACATAATGTTTTGAAACCCGGTTCGACTCAGGTGCTTCAACCGGTTGAACCGTTCCGGGTGAAAAATGGGTCGATATAAACCGGGACAACTTGCTAGGTTGGGTCGAAAACGGGTCAAATGAAACTGGGTCAACCCGCCGGGTTTGAAGCGTCCCGGGTCAACCCGGTTTGTGTTTTAATTGGTTGTATTTAATTTGGTAGATATGTTTTTAATTGGTTGTACAATGTGAATAAATCATTGTACTTTTAAGTAACGGGGTGTTTTAATAAGAGTATTAATTACATCTCACTTTTCTCTCTCATTTGACCATTATTGAAAACTTAACATTTCTTGAAAACTCAACATTTCAATTGTTGACCATTTTTCCATTATATGTAGTAAAGATTTAGTGGAAAATACGATGTTGGTTCAATGGTTCCTGAACTTAGGCCAAAAATTACGTTGGGACAAACTTGGGTTTTTGGTTGTGTGAGGTTCTTTTTTCAAGTTTTTAGTATCAATGAGGTCCCTGGACCCGTTATTTTCGGGTCAATGTCCCGTTATATGTTGTCAAATCCCGTTATTCCTGCGAAATGACTATTTTACCCTCGTCTTCTTCCCACTATCATTTTCTTTTGGTACAACTTGTAACCTCACTCAATCACACTACCACCAACAACACCACCATTATATCAGTCTTATAACCATCCTCCACCATTACAACCATCCTCTCTTTGTCTTATAAGCTTGTTGGTTTATAATACTCGGATCATCAATTTCACTTTACATATTTCCCCTAATTTCAGCAAATTAGGTAAGTTCTTTCCGATCACCGAAAAAAGTACAGATCCCGATCACTTTACATATTTTATCTTATCCTTTTTGCTAATAACTTTGATGTCAGCAAATGCTACTATTTGCATCATTATAGCAGCGTTGTCTCTTAACTTTAATCTGCTATCTCAAAATTTGACACGATCGCCCATTAAGTTTTTTAACGACGTATGTGTAACTAGTTAATTAAGATAAATAAGTTAACTTCTTGACTGTTGATATTTTGTTTGTAGCCGGTTGCATCAATCCTTGGAGTACTAGCTGAAAATTTATTTGCTAATCAACTACTATTCGATATTTCTGGAGAATTTGTCGGGTTTGATGTAAATGAACCAACTTTAAGAAACGGAGGAAAACCAACCGCGATCGAACTATTAAGAAAGGTTGGTGTTTTTGTTATCTACAGTTACTAGTCTAGAATAACTTATTTGGTAACACCAAATATACTTTTTCAGACTCATGGATACAAGACAATAGTAATGATTGGCGATGGCGCAACTGATCTTGAGGTATAAACAACCTAAATCTATTTTATGTTAAATTCAAGACTTGTACAGATTCAATAATTATGCTCTGTATTATAGGCTCGAAAACCAGGGTGTGTTGACTTGTTTATCTGCTATGGGGGTGTCCAACTTCGGGAGGCCGTTTCTACAAAAGCCAATTGGCTGGTATTTAACTTCAAAGACCTTATAAACTCTTTGGAATAGTAAGCACTTGCTCATTTTGGTGGGGATTATTCGTTAGTATGTCGTGGAATGCTAATGTACCACATCATATTGTTCAGTAAATGTGAAACCGTCTACATTATTTTTCACCATAAATCACAATTATCTTTTTGGTGAAAATGATCAATATACAAAGTATTGATTGTGGACGTAAATTGTACATCACTAAAGTTGTATGTTCTTGTACTTTAGTGGCATAGACAGTATGTATTAGTGGTGCAAAATCAGTCCAAGTCTGTAAAATTTGTTGTATTTTTTGTGGTAGTTATGTAAAGTTTGGTTGAGATGATGATTGACAATTTCATAACATTACGAAGACATGTGCATCTTCCTTTTTTCTTTTTATCTTTTTGATCCCAATTTCTTTTGACATCATAATATGTTTGGAGTTTGGTTGTTTGATTAGTAGTACTGTTGTCATCTTTACACGATAAGATAAAAAGGAATGTCAAAGTGATATGAAGAACTTCCAACCCAAATATGATTTCTGAAAAAAAAAAGTTTGTTTATCATTCATATTGGTTCCTCGGCATCCAATTTAATTGTATTCACATGTTCTTCTGTATTTGGTAGACTTTCTCCTGTAATACATGAATTGGTCCAGAAGCATATTTGTGAATGAGTATTGTGTTTGGTGATGAATTGTGATAACAAGATGATGGTGACAGTGGTAGTGACAGTGGTGATGATGGAGGTGGAGGTGAATGAGATGGTGGTGTTGGTGGTGGTAGTAATGGTAGTGTGGGTGAGTGAGGTGAAAATTTCTTTTGTATGTAGCTTGTACCACCAAAATAATTAACAAAAGTGGAAATATCTATTATGCCCTCTTGCAAAACGTAAAATGTGTTTTGGTCCTGAGTAAAATGGGATAAGGGACCTCATTGACACAAAAATCATGAAGTTTGAACTCTCGGTGACGTAAAAGCCAAGATTTGTCCCAACGTGATGTTTTCGGCCAAGTTCAGTGACCAATAGTGTATTTTACACTATTTTTTTAATCTACAAAGTTAGTATCGAGGTGATTTTCAGTAGTAATTAAGAAAAAGTATTTGACATACTCAACTAAGAGACACGTGTATTAGATATTTGTAACAGATTTTTATTTAGCTAACGCTAAAACAAATATGTAAAGTTAGTTTTGTTTTTATTTCATATATGTTCGCACCATCGTCTATAAACACTTGTTATATAATCCTATCATTTATCGACAAAATGTTCAACTTACTTTCCATGATTTCTTGATTTAGGTTGTCAGTGTTCAAAAAGTATATGTATTCCGATATTCGAAAATTTGATCAGACATTATTAAAAGGTTGGGTTTTTTGAAATACCAATTTTGGAACTCATATAAAAGTTTTTCAAAAATTATAAATATTTGGATATTCGAATATATAAAACTGTTATCCGAAATTTTGGATATCCTTGAAAAAACTTAGCTAAAATAATGGGTCTAACATAAAACCATAATCGCAAATTTCAGATATCTAAATTTGTGATATAACTAGTTATTACCAAGTCCCTTAAATTATTTACATTAACAACAAAAAATTATTGTCGAAAATGTCACAAAAACCATGAGATGACTTTATTATAAACAATAATAACGTATTCATAATCACTATTTTTTTTTGAAATATTGAATGCATAAACCATAAACGATGATTGAATAAAGTCGCACCTTATTATGTTTTTTTTTGAACGGCAGAAACCTTATTATGTTTTCGTATAAGCTATAAGCTATGCGTTTGTGAACCATACTTTACATTTTTACTAGCCGGTTGCTTATGTGTTGAACTAACGAGAAAACCTATCACCCTCAGCCCCATTCTCCAGTGACCAAAACGACAAAACCTAAAACCCACTAAAAAACAAAAACATACCATTTTCACTTTTTTTTCTTTACGATGACCTAAGCAGATATTCCCAAGGAAAAAAAACTTTTTTTAAGGGAAAACTAAAAATTAAAGTACTTTTCACAGGCTATTACAAACTAAACCCAAAACACAATAACCCATTACCACAAATCACTCACTCATCTCCAATCAAACCAATCAACAATTAAAATAACCTCGTATTCATAGATTAAAATAGATTTTTTTTCTTTTTTAATTTGTACAGTCAACTAATCACTAATAAGCTTACGTTAACAACTTCACTAATAACAATTCTTTTTAATAGTTCTTTTAATATCATTCAAATACCTCTAGTCAATAATTATCTATAACAAAATTAAATTTTTTTATATATAAAACAATAAAAAGATAAATACTAGTCAACTAGGTCAATATGTGGCGACACGTTGGGCAGGAGGTGTGTGACGCAAACCAGGTGTCAACACACGTGACATGGAACACGTGTTTGCATGGTAAAATCCGGATCTCCCCTCTCTCTTCAAATTGAGTTATATATATTAGACACTCACTCTCACTCTCACCCTCACCCTCACCAACAAAGTAGGTCTCTTTTGTCAGTCTCTTCAGTATCTTCTTCTTGAGACCCCTTGGTGCTGGTGCTGGTGCTGGTGCATGGTGGGTCCGAAAGCACCAAATTAAGGCTACGAATAGAAGAAGAGACATTACGACTGCTACAATGATGATTACAATTTTTTTGCCATCAGTGATGGGGTCCATTGGTGGTGGTAGTGGTGGTGGTTGAGTAGTGGTAGTGAGGAAGAATCGAGATATGATCGGAGAATAATTTGAGAGCGAGGAGGTGTGTGTATCGGAGAATAATTTTGAGAGAAATTGATGAGCGTATGTTGCAAGAACAGATGCACTTATGTTATATGTTAAGCTTTAAAGAGGAGAAGAACATCTGGATACTGATAAATTTAATCACTATTTGTAGGATGATTGTGGTGATTATCTCATATTCTCAGTAATGAAAGTTTGTTACTAACAATAAAAGGGTATGTTGTTTGCTAAACCCAAAAGAAGATAATTGGATATGTAATCTTATTATTTTTCTACAAAATGTTCAACTTACTTTCTATGATTTCTTGTTTAGGTTGTGAGTTTTCAAAAAATATATGTATTCGGATATTCGAAAATTTGATCAGACATTATTAAAAAGTTGGGTTGTATGAAATACCAATTTTGGAACTCATATAAAAGTTTTTCGATAATTATAGATATTTGGATATTCGGATATATAAAACTATTATCCGAAATTTCGGATATCCTTGAAAAAACTTAGCTAAAATAATGGGTTTAACATAAAACCATAATCGCAAATTTCAGATATCCAAATTTGTGATATAACTAGTTATTACCATGTCCCTTAAATTATTTACATTAACAACAAAAAATTATTGTCGAAAATGTCTCAAAAAAACCATGAGACGACTTTATTATAACTAGGGGTGAGCATGGGGCGGGGTGGGGCGGTTTTATGGTAAAACCAAAAACCGAATCGTATATTCGGTTTTTAAAAACTACAAACCGTTTGGTTTCGGTTTTTTCGAATTCGGTTTTTCGGTTTTTGATATTGAATCGGTTCGGTTTCGGTTTTTTTCGGTTTTTTCTAACTTGAAAACAAGCAAGTTTTAATCTTATGCAAAGTTTACGATTTCAAGCAAAAATATTTAAACAAATATAATTAATAGCATAATATCCAACAATCTAAAGCTTCGAAACAACCTAACATGAATCTAAAATATAAAATGCATATCCTTGCAGCTTTGCACTTTTCATCCGCAAAACATTCAAAGAACACTATTGTTCGAAAGCAAATACTATATAATATCTATAAATATAAATTTGAATGTATAGATAATAAATAATACTATTGCTCTTTTTTAATAGGTAAAGTTGTATACTCAATCCTTGAAAATAAATATCAAATCTTTTATATAGATAAAGAACATATATAAAGGTGCTTTTCGGTTCGGTTTTCCTTATGAAACCAAAAACCGCCCCAAATATTCGGTTTTTACAAAATTCAAAACCACCACCATCGGTTTGTCAAATGAGGCGGTCTTTTCGGTTCGGCTTTTTCGGTTTTTTCGGTTTCGATTCGGTTTTTCGGTTTTTGTGCTCACCCCTATTATAAACAATAATAAAGTATTCATAATCATTGTTTTATCTTTTTTTTTTTGGAAAAATTGAATACATAAACCATAAACAATGATTGAATAAAGTCGCACCTTATTATGTTTTTTTTTGAATGGCAGAAACCTTATTATGTTTTCTTATAAGCTATAAGCTATGTTGTGAACCATAATTTACATTTTTACTGACCGGTTGCCCGTGTGTTGAGCTAGCGAGTAAATCTATCGCTCTCACCCCCATTCTAATGGGATATTTAAAATCTGATTGTGAGAAACCAAAATGCATAAAAATAGTTATATTGAGTATTGTCATGTGTCGGTTCGAGTTAAATTTACGTTTAACGACGTATTCGGAATAACCTACACGGTTACTCGCAAGAGTAAATGTTAGGTCACCATATTAGTAAACACAAGTATTCAAATGAAAGAAATGAGATGAGAAATAGACTTGGTTGATTAAGATCAATATGAAAGATGAAAGAACAATAGTTTGTTTAAGATATGAAATTAACCAACAAAATGAAAGAGATACATAGGGTCCTATTTATAGGAGGAGGATAGGGCAACACACCCTTCCTTCCCTATGTGCTATGTCGTGGGCTTTCAAGGCCCATTGGACACTTATTGGACTCGTCTTATAACCGAACGAGTATTAGTCTAAAACGTAACATAAAGTGATAAAACTAGCAACTTATTACATTTATTGAAGTGACCGAGACTTGACTGAATAGTTGAAAACTATGATCCTAACAATCTCCCCCTAAGGATCGGTCATGAAGATTTGTTAATGGATAGAAATTTGTCACGGTCACCAACTTAGTTATATCGATTTAGATGTAATTTAGGTTTCAGTTGTTTTTTCTTAGTTCTAAAATATTGTAATCATAACTTTAAGTGTAATTCAGCTTTCCTCAGTTATAATTTAAAAGATCCTTGCTTATTTCAGAATTTGTCTTATTTTTAGGTACAATTCTCATTTTGAATTTCATATTGTTAAATACTGTTGTTTAGTGATCATTAAGTTCATATAAGATATTAAAAAGCTTTTATAAGCTTTCTTTAGCTATTTAATCAGTTTCTAGGCATCTATTAAAAATCCTCAAAATTCCAAATAAATCTGTGAGAAAAAATCAAAAAGAAGAAAGAGAAGAGAAGAAGGAGTTGGAAAATGGTTTAGAGTCTCAGGGAGACATTAGGTTAAGAGTGTATGATCTCTTCTTGGTATTGAGCACAAGACTTAGAGTAAGTTCTCAATTCAGTTTTAAGTATACTTGCTCATATTTTGTGATTATCAGTGGTAGTAGTTCCTTGTTGTTTATTTGTGCTTGTTTATGTTTATTCTGTACTAATATGAACTCAGTTGTGGGTTTCATGGTTTAGATCCTCATAATGTTTCATTATAATGCATTATCAGTTTGTTAAGGGGTGTTTGGGTTAGAACTGCCCTTGGTGTTCCTGTTGTTGTTTTGTTGTTGATTAGGCTTGTGCAGACCACAATAGTCTAATATATGACATTCCAAGCTTAACACTTAGGTCTTGTTCACTAAAAAGTCAAAAACCTATTTGATCTCTCCTCACAATTGACTGTTGAGGAATTGAGATCCATAATCCACCAAATCAGTGCATAAACCTTTGTTTAAGTTTAATTTGGACTTATTTTAGCTTATCATAGCTTTTTCAATCATTTATGATCAACACAAATTCATAAAAGTCAAAATAAGTAGTTTTCTAGAAAAGTCAAATTGCATAGGTATTTAGTTTATCCCAAAATGGCATGATTTTTCTTGATCTCAGTTTTTAAGTTTAGCCTTTGAGCTTTTGGATATTTGGAATTTTCCAGCTTGTGTATCATGGAGTATTTTTAGTCTAATTTTTAGATTTTTCTTTAAGGGCTTTTTGGTAGCTTTATTTCACCTGTTTTTCATAAGTGTGCCCTGCATCAGGGTCTTTGCTTGTTCAAGCCAATTTCATTTGCTCATCAATTGTTCATTAGTAGACTTTAGCCTGTGTTTTTTTTGTTGTTTTGGAATCCTCACAATGCCATGTTTCTATGCCAGTGCTTATTTTCCATGGATGTGCTTATTTACACTGCTTATTGTGACCTCCAAGTTCTATCCAATTGACCCTCTATACTGAGTCATCAGTATAAGGGCTCATGTTCATAAGCTCATTGTGAGCTTCCTTGTGGGCTTTAGCTTGTGTCCTTGGGCTCTTTTGAAAGCTCTCCCACCAAGCTTATAGGTTCTAGGCTTATATAGGCCTTATTAGCTTATTTGATAAGCCAATATAAGGCCTGCAGTTTGCCTTTAGCCTGCTTGTTCCATTGTGAGCATTTGGATTTGCTTATTAGCCTATTGAAGCTTGTTTTGTTTAATTTTCTCTTTACTTTGGCTTCTTTCAAGTTTATCTTATTTGTCATTAGCTTATTTAGCCTTTGGTTCCAGTTTGTTAGCTTATGGAAAGCTTTTACAAGCTTAAAATGTCAATAGAGCTTGAAAAAGCTTACTGTTAAGCCAATAAGCACCCACAGAGCTTATCTCTGTGTTCCAAAAAGTTTTTCTTCATTAAAGTTATGTATTTTTGTAGTTAAAATAGTTTTACAAAAAGAAAAACCAAA
The DNA here is from genome assembly GCA_014162995.1 of Artemisia annua. Classification (NCBI taxonomy): domain Eukaryota; kingdom Viridiplantae; phylum Streptophyta; class Magnoliopsida; order Asterales; family Asteraceae; genus Artemisia; species Artemisia annua. The sequence goes on along the minus strand of LBNU01027365.1, from coordinate 30,585 downwards.
AGAAAAAAATGTTTGGAAAAAGGTGCACTAGTGGGACTTGAACCCTGGACCTGTTGGTTATCAGTGACAAAACCAAAGGGACCCCGTGCACCATCTCCCCTAGTGTTAGCTTAGTGTTATTGTTTTCCAATTTTATTTTTATACTAGTTTAAGTTCCATTTAGCTTATTAGCTTATACAGCTTATTTTCCAGCTTAATTTTTAGCTTTTCACCTCTTTTGTATTTTTCCTAGCTTCTTTATATCTCTAAGTATTTTTAGAAAAAGTTTTAGAATTTTTACTTTTCATTTACTATTTTTTATAATTGAAATTAGTTTAATTAGTATTTAAATAGTTTTTAATTAATAATAATTAATATAATAGTGTAAAAAATATTTTTCTTTTTCCAATAATTTTCTTTTATCATTAGGTTNTTTGTAATCAAATATGTGATAAAAACACAAAAGAAGCAAGAAAGTTGCAAACTTTTTGAATCTAACGAGACAAAAAACGAGTTTATGGTTCGTATATCACAAAAAAATAAAACTACACCTTCTTCTGGCTCTGATACCACTTGTTAGGTCACCATATTAGTAAACACAAGTATTCAAATGAAAGAAATGAGATGAGAAATAGACTTGGTTGATTAAGATCAATATGAAAGATGAAAGAACAATAGTTTGTTTAAGATATGAAATTAACCAACAAAATGAAAGAGATACATAGGGTCCTATTTATAGGAGGAGGATAGGGCAACACACCCTTCCTTCCCTATGTGCTATTTCGTGGGCTTTCAAGGCCCATTGGACACTTATTGGACTCGTCTTATAACCGAACGAGTATTAGTCTAAAACGTAACATAAAGTGATAAAACTAGCAACCTATTACATTTATTGAAGTGACCGAGACTTGACTGAATAGTTGAAAACTATGATCCTAACAGTAAAGTTACTTAAAAAAATTATTAAATAAAATTAAATAACTAAATAATGACCTCCAAAATTATGAATTGTTACAGCGATGTTGTAACGTCCGTGTCTTTTTTTTTGATAGGCTATATAGAGTCTATCCTATACACCATATCAATCTGTACTCGTGAAAACTATTAAACTAAAAATCTGGATTAAACACATCTTAATTATAAAATACATAAACGTGGTACTTAAATTTGGTATGCGGAAGCGTAAAACTATGAGTGCGGGTGTTAACCCAAACACCCCTAGTTTGACCCATTTTCAAATACATGTTATATATATTCACACATTAATATCAAAACATGACTTATACAATTCTGACACTTAATCATAAAGTTCTGGGGCGTTAACAAGCTGAATAACAAAGTATGGTTGAGATGCTCGTCACCTATATACACGAGCATTACCGATCTCCTAACTCGTCTTCTTAATCTACAAGCCCCGGCATCGTTAAGACTGAACCTGCAAAACATGGAAACTGAGAACGGTAAGTCCTAATGACTTAGTGAGTAAACGAGTGTGAGTCTATATCTAAATCTGAATCTCAAACATGAGCTATAGTCTATTTGAGCTTCTGCATGGGTGTATAAGCATAGTTCTGGATCTAGAGATATATCTGAATTGACACTTATAATTCTGAACATAAACGTATTTCAAATGCTATAAATGGTATGACTAATAGTCGTCTTACTACTTGTACATGAGTCTGAGACTTATTATGAATTCTTAATCATACATGATATCTGAGCACGTGCATTCTGACTAGACGATGCTTAGTCATCATGTTATGAGTGAGAACCTCCCTAGCCAACGAGTACTCTTCTAACGGCTTCTAAATTTATTATACGTGCTTTTCTGATTTGGGTCATCTACTTAGGAAGTAAGTGTTTTCAAGCACGGGTCATCCACATAGGACGCTTGGTCATCCACTTAGGATGCTATTACAAAAGCACGTGTCATCCACTTAGGATGCTACTATGGGAGTTCTACATCGTGCACTTCTTAGGCACGCTACTTGACTTCTGGTGCGTTTCTTGGGCACTCTAAACTTGTCAAATCATGATTCTTGTGAGCATACTATTCATGGTTTGTTTCAGCTATCTCCGAAACCTTGCACAAGTTCCATCATCATGTTCAATCTAGTAACATGAAGCTAATGAACCGTTACTCACCTCTAGGTCTTGTTTAGCCTTCCGTAAGCTTTCGACGAGCATCTACTCATATGATAACCATTCTAATGCTATTAGAACCTGCTAACACATTTATATAACATGTATTGAGTCTAAACAACTTAAACATGATCACTTAAGGTGCTATTTCATCATTAAACGCACTTTTACAAAAACACTTTAAGTGCAGAATTTCCTGGGTTGTTACTGTATTTTGCACTTTACGCCAATTTAATTTCCAAAAGTCTTTAATTAAGCATAAAACTCTTAAAAAGGCACTAATATGAAATTTAACATGATTTATAACATAATCTTACCTTGAAGATGATATGATAATAAAAACTTGAATATTTCTAACACCTTTCCATGATCTTGAACACTCTAGCACAATAGTCCTTGAAACACTTGTATTAATTTTAGCTTAATAAAAGAACTAACTAGTTTCCCTCCTTTTTATTCCTGTGAAGCCATGTTCCATCTCCACACATACATACGTGTATAATTTTATAAAAATCTGTGTTTTCTTCATCTAAAAGAAAGGTACTTAACCTTATCATGTAAGTTTTGAAATTTGGCAAGGTTAGTCCCTGTTGTTAAATATTTTGCACAATTAGTCCTAATTTCTATAAAATGCCAAAATAAAGACTTTTCTACTTTTCTAATAGCATATATAATTCTATTTTTGAAACTTATAAAAATCGGGGTGTTACAACTCTCCCCTACTGGAACTGTTTGTGTCCTCACAAACATCCTCTTGAAGTTATTCCACTTAATTTATGTCTATCCACAAGGTCTCCCCCACTGAGCTTATTCCAATACTTGAACTAGTTTCATTTCTAATAGTTCTAAATTCTATCTGGCGATAAGACTTGTCTCAATATTTTCTAAGTTTACACAATATACTTATTGAGGGTCTGAATTCTAAAATTTATGATATTTACTACATATCACATGCCTAATTCTAACTAGTTTCATTTCTAATACTAATCATGTTTAAAACATGTTTCTGAGTTTCTTACTGACTATGTTGTAATGATATACTGATACTTACTAAACTCTGAATTAACCTTATTAATCTATTCTACCTGCTATACTGAACTACTGGTGTCTAAACTGTCGTAACTACTCTATCCTCTGATATCTGAACACTTAAATCTAATTACTGAACCTATACATTGAGACTGGTAAGACTTATAACTATTCTTATTATGCATCCTACTCATGATTTCACGCTTTCTAATTCTACTTCTGACTAAACATCATGAAATTCTTACTAAAGTTTAGTCTCGTCTGCTCTTACTATTCTAGAAACTCCCCGAGATATCCTATGATCCCAATAAATCCATGTTATATGATGTAACTATTATCNACACTTGTATTAATTTTAGCTTAATAAAAGAACTAACTAGTTTCCCTCCTTTTTATTCATGTGAAGCCATGTTCCATCTCCACAAATACATACGTGTATAATTTTATAAAAATCTGTGTTTTCTTCATCTAAAAGAAAGGTACTTAACCTTATCATGTAAGTTTTGAAATTTGGCAAGGTTAGTCCCTGTTGTTAAATATTTTGCACCATTAGTCCTAATTTCTATAAAATGCCAACATAAAGACTTTTCTACTTTTCTAATAGCATATATAGTTCTATTTTTGAAACTTATAAAAATCGGGGTGTTACAACTCTCCCCTACTGGAACTGTTTGTGTCCTCACAAACATCCTCTTGAAGCTATTTCACTTAATTTATGTCTATCCACAAGGTCTCCCCCACTGAGCTTATTCCAATACTTGAACTAGTTTCATTTCTAATAGTTCTAAATTCTATCTGGCGATAAGACTTGTCTCAATATTTTCTAAGTTTACACAATATACTTATTGAGGGTCTGAATTCTAAAATTTCTGATATTTACTACATATCACATGCCTAATTCTAACTAGTTTCATTTCTAATACTAATCATGTTTAAAACATGTTTCTGAGTTTCTTACTGACTATGTTGTAATGATATACTGATACTTACTAAACTCTGAATTAACCTTATTAATCTATTCTACCTGCTATACTGAACTACTGGTGTCTAAACTGTCGTAACTACTCTATCCTCTGATATCTGAACACTTAAATCTAATTATTGAACCTATACATTGAGATTGGTAAGACTTATAACTATTCTTATTATGCATCCTACTCATGATTTCACGCTTTCTAATTCTACTTCTGACTAAACATCATGAAATTCTTACTAAAGTTTAGTCTCGTCTGCTCTTACTATTCTAGAAACTCCCCGAGATATCCTATGATCCCAATAAATCCATGTTATATGATGTAACTATTATCACATTGGCCAGACGTCATAATACTTGCATCACATAAATATGCCTTTATTGCTATCATATTCTACCTCGAATCACAACTAAGAAAACATATCTAACATCATGTTCTGTTTTCATGTTAATCTGTTGTGCTATCATTGTATTTCTATTTATGCATTCTGCTTCTAATCGTATACTGATGCGATAACATGGCTGCTAATCATAGCATATTGTACATGCTATGTCTATTTCTGACATCTCGTGCTATTAACATGATATTCTAGATCTGAAGTTCTAATACTAATCATAGCTCATTCTGTTCTATTTCTGTTATTTAACTGTCATAATATTTCTACTCAAAATTTTTGGTCCTTATCATGTACTAAGACACTAAACATAATCTAATAATCCACTTAATTCCGTGCATTCTTACTCTGTTTTGCTTACTGAACGACTACATTACTACTAATCATGACATAATATACTTACATTATACCTATCTCTGATTTCAATTCTATTCTGGCTACTTATATCATCCTGTTAGTAAAGCATATCTAATAATGGATTTCTACTCTCATAATGTTCTAATCTGTTAAACCTTTAAACATTTAACACATAACCGTTCTAGTAAGCTCCGCAGGATATCTTATAATCTCAATAACTTCATGTCATATCACGTAAATATTATTACGTTGATCAGACGTCATAATAATCACATCATATAACCATGAACTTATTGCTATTATAATCTACCGCATTTTACAAAATTAAAACGACCTATCTAACATCATATTCTACTATCTTGGCAGTCTACTGAACTATTTCTGTACTGATCATGCTATAACGTTCTTGTGCAACACATATCATAGAAATATGCTATTATCTATACACTTCTAATCATGGTATCATAAGGTATACTATAACTAAATCTGACATGATACTCTTAATGGCTACATCTACATCGCACTAATAATGCATTCCTACACGCGTTCTACTAGACATGGCAATTCTATACATGCTAAGCTTTACTAAACGTGGGAAAAAACACATGGTTACTAATCATATATAAACATGGTTCTAATCAATTCTACATAACATAAAATAAAGTCTACTTGTTCTATGGTCAATATCGAGCTATGGTTTAAGTCTAAGTACCCTCCTACTAATGGCGGATACTTTGATAAGACCCGGTTCAGAGAAACTTATCAGAGGCGTCCAAGAAATAAGTGGATGGGCTGAAGTGTTTGTTATTAAAGAGCAGGGTTTAGTAATTTATCTTCTTTCCTTATTATGCAATAAGTCTTGTTGTCCAAGACAGTCGTTTATTATAAATAGGGGTTTTAGAGTCATAAGTCAGGATATGAATTTGGTGAGTCGACTTTAGGGAGTTTTACCTGTTTTCTCAAATAACAAGAGGTACGTGTTCTTTTTTATTCGTTTTGTTGAACTCTTGCTGGCAATAACATAATTGTTTTCTGCATTATCAATTGATTCCGGTTCTAACCTTATCAATTGGTATCAGAGCAAGATTCTGGACCAATTTTTTTTTCCAAGAGTTACTGTTCATCGAGGTACTGTTCAAAAAAAAAAAAAAACAAAAAAAAAAAACAACCATCGGAGTTATTTTTATCTTGATCAACTATGGTAAAGGCTGCTGATTTGGAGCTCGAATTCACCCAGTACAAAGAAGGTACGAATACGCGCTTAACAACTTTGGAGAATGAATTGACATCTTTGAGATTAGAGGCTAATCAGTGTCATGAGATGTCAACAAAGAAACAGGATGATATGGCAAAGAAACAGGAAGAGATGATGAGGATGTCAACAAAGAAACAAGATGATATGGCAAAGAAACAGGAAGAGATGATGAGGCTCATGACAAATTTTTGAAAAAAGGTTCACATGAAGAAGTTGAATCAACTAAGGGTTTTCGTTCATATGATGATATTGGGTTGGAGATACTTGAAACAAGTGCGACAGGGGGAAGAAAGACTCTGCGAGAAGATGCTAATATTTTTGGAGTAAAGAAAGTTGAGTTTGATATTAGCTCAGGTTTGAATGGAACTAATAACAATTATCTGGTGAATGAGACAAATAGAAACAGGAATTTTGGACCTGATGTTAATGATGAGTTGATACAACAACCGACAATTACTGGAACAAATTTTAGAGCGAATGATTACAGGTTTAAAAAAATTAAAGATGCCAATCTTTGATGGCGAGGATGCTTATGGGTGGATCTATAGAATGTAAAGATTTTTCAAAATCCAAGGAGTTGAAGCTTCAGATCAGTTACAAGTTGTTGAATTATGTTTAGAAGGTGAAGCGTTATCGTAGTATTGTTGGAGTGAAGGGAGATCACCGTTTCGTTCATGGGAAGGATTGAAAAGGCGGTTACTAAATAGATTTCAGCAAACGCAACAGGGCAATCTTTTTGAATAGTTTTTGATGATAACACAGGACGGAACGGTTCGGGCATATGTGGCTCAATTTGAAAGGTTAGCGGGACAATTAGTGGGTGTGTCGGAAGATGTACTAAAAGCAACTTTTATTAAAGGTCTTAAACCTGATATACGAGCGTCGGTTAGAGTTATGCATCCTGAAGGTTTGAACCATGCCATGATACTCGCAATTACAATCGAAGAGAACAAAGGTTTTGATACTGGAGCGCGCGGTTGGGGGTCTTACCGTTCGGGCGGGACCACTTCAAATTTTTCTGGCTATAAAAATAACACCACAAGCTCTACTAGAACCTTGTTCTCTACTGCATCAACAGGTAATAAAGGAGGAAATAACATTCCAGGGCGGATAAGTCCGTTTAAAAGATTAACAGAAGCTGAATTAGCTGATAAAAGATCAAAAGGGTTGTGTTTTAAATGCGATCAAAAGTTCGGGCCTGGTCATATTTGTGCTAGTCTTTCTTCACTACAGGTGTTGTTAGTCGATGAGGAAGACGAATATGAAGAGGAGGATGTGGAAGAGTTGAAAACGTCTTCTAAGCGTGCACACCTCGACATGGTTGAGGTGTCTTTGAATTCTGTAATGGGGTTCACTCCATATCGAACCATGAAACTTTGTGGAAAGATTGGGGAGCGGGAAATAGTGGTTTTGATTGATTGTGGAGCAACCCATAATTTTGTTTCGTTAAAAATAGTACAAGAGCTGGGACTTGAAGTAAGTGATACTGGAACACTTACTGTAACTCTTGGTAATGGTGGAATTGCAACAAGTAAAGGAACTTGTAAGGGCTTAGTAGTGGCATTTTCAGAGATACAGGTGATGGAAGATTTCCTACCTTTGGAACTTTTGCAGCACCGATGCAATTTTAGGAATTAAATGGCTACAAACTTTAGGTGATGTTAAAATGAATTGGAAATTGTTAACAATGAAGTTTATGGTCGGTTTAGCTGAAGTAACCGTATGTGGAGATCCAAGTTTATGTCGATCCAAATTATCATTTAAAGCTATGGAGAAAACATTAAAATTAAACGAAGAATGGTATTTAGTCGAATTGAAGGACTTAGATGCGCATAAATCATGCCATCATGGAGAGAATACCGAGTCAATCAGAAGATTACTGTTTGAGTATGAAGATGTATTTAACATGCCCATTGGATTACCCCCAACCCGTGAGCATGAGCATGCTATCAACTTACGAGAAGGAACGAAACCCGTTAGTGTACGGCTTTATCGTTATCCTCAAGTGCAAAAAGATGAAATAGAAAAGCTGGTTCGGGAGATGTTAGCAGCAGGGATAATACAACCAAGCGTAAGTCCATTTTCAAGTTCAGTTTTGTTGGTCAAGAAAAAAGATGGAAGTTGGCGTTTTTGTATTGATTATCGAGCTTTAAACAAGGCCACAATATTAGATAAGTTCCCGATTCCTGTAATTGACGAGTTGCTAGATGAATTACATGGGGCTAAAATATTCTCTAAAATTGATCTTAAATCGGGTTATCATCAAATCAGAATGAAAAGTGGTGATGTACAGAAGACGACTTTTCAGACTCACGAGGGACATTATGAATTCTTAGTGATGCCTTTCGGACTTACTAACGCTCCAGCAACATTTCAATCATTAATGAATAAGGTATTCAAACCTTATCTTCGTAAATTTATTATTGTTTTCTTTGATGATATATTGGTTTATAGTCGGACTGTTGAGGAGCATGAGGAACATTTGCGACTGGTTTTACAAGTTTTATGGGAGGAGAAGTTGTTTGCAAATCAAAAGAAATGTTTATTTGCACAGGAGCAGATTGAGTATCTTGGGCATGTGGTTACTCGTTATGGGGTGGCTGCTGTGTAACAACCCACAAAATCTCATCACTATCATTCACATTACAAATACCTATAGTAGGTATTTGTTAGGTAAATTTTTGCTTTTTATATGCATACATTACTTGCATGACTCTCTAGACTTGCCCACGTATCCTCACAAGCCAAATAACTCAACACTCACACCCTATAAACCCTTGGTTTGTCAATCATAAGATCACAGCAACACCACAATAAGTAAATTACCAATCTAACACACTAAACTTACCACAAAATCATAACAAACCCTAAATAAACCCTAATTAGGTCTATGTGCTTACTAAACCCTATCTGCTTAGTTAAACTAGTTTGAAAGTGTCCAAGGCTTAAGTATGAGTTACCTTAGGAACATTAGGATACCTTAGGACCCTTAGGCACTAGTACAACCCATTAGAGATTAGGTACAAGTCCTTTAGTCACAAAACCATAACTAGGTTATAACTTCCCGAAAACTAGGTCAAACCTTCCCAAATCTTTCCCATAAGCTACCACCACTTAGTATAAGCCCCTTAGGACTTAGGATTAGTCACTAGACACTCTTAGGAACCTAACTTAGGCACTAAACTTTAGGTAAAACCCTAAACACTCACTAAGTAAAACTAGGTCAAAACTTAACCTAAATTAATAAAACCTAAACATAAGCACCTCAAACACCTTAACCAAGCACCCTAGCACCTCTCCCTAGTTAAGCTAGCACCCTAACACCTTACAAGCACCCAAAAAAGTAGGTGCATCACATACTTGTCACCTACTTAACTAAACCGCCCCTAAACCACCACTAAACCACCACTAATCAGGATTGATCGTTCTCTCGGGGAATAGTGTCGTTAGGATTGAAAACTACTCTAATTACGTCTAAGGGTGAGGGATGATTCTTTTTGTATTTTTATGTTTTATGGAAAGCAAGTAAAAATCTCGGGTATTTGAAAAAGTAGGCGGAATTAGTTGCTAGTCAACTAACCCAAATAACTACTAATGCAAATAAAATAAAATAACAAGAAAATAAAAGGTTGTGAAACTAATATGCAGAAAAGTGTGTTTACTTAGATTTCATTACTCCCTAGCTATCTTTTACCGGTTAATTGGTTTGTTACAATTGTGTGGATGACGGGTTGTATTCCTTAATGCCATTCGTAGGGCTGTGTATGATCTTCCTTAAATCTATAAGCGCAAACTTCATTCTATAGCGACACATCTGATTCATGTTTCTTAAGACGTTCAAGCAAGTCACCAATTGGAAGTTAGCCAGTTTTCTTAAGCCTAATATCGACATCACCCACCCACAACAATCAATAACAAACCAACAACAAGTAATCAATAGCTAGGTTTCATTAGATCTAAGCAAACACAAGAGAAGCCTAGCCTAGCATGTTAATTGAAAGACAAGCATAAGATATAATCACACAACACATAGAACTATATTGAATGATTTGATGAAAGACTTATCTTTAATTAATCATGGATGAAACAAATGTGAAAAGCCCTTGAAAAAGGCAGAAAATTCGACCTAGGGTTTATCCCTAAAGTTCTCCCAAAAGTTACACTCTTTAATGAAGAAAAATCCTAAAATATATATAGAAAATACATTCTGACGGCGTCAGGTTATAAATCCTGACGCCGTCAACTCGCCGTGTCTAGGATTGTCGGATCACCTAGATCTACTTCTGACGTCGTCAGCCTTTAAAACCTTCTGGACCGTCTTTCTTTAGCTTAACACCTGACGGCCTGGACCTTGTTACACCTGACGCCGTCAGGTGTAAATATGTTAAATCCTTCCTTGGTCGTCTAGTAGAGTCTGAATCCATCTCTTTTATCTTTAGGTGACGGCGTCAGCATCCAAAGCCTGACGCCGTCAGGTAGGAATTCCAGCATGATTTGAGACTTTGTCGTTTTCTTCACTTTTAT
>LBNU01027365.1:0-13294 GCA_014162995.1 Artemisia annua | reverse complement strand
ACTAGTGTGACAAATTTAACTATACGACTTAGTCACGTTTAAATAGTGTGTGACAAACTTGACTATATAATTTAGCCACATACACAATTACTTCATGTGACCATATAATCTAATTTTTGGTCACACTCTTCAATTGTGTGACATATATTTGTCACATATGTATATCTGTAGTGTGACTAATGTTTAAAGCTAATTTGTATCCGAGAAAATATTTACCAGTTACCCTCTAGTCACATATATAAACAAATGCGTGACAAATATTTTACGAAATGGTCACACAAGTCGGATCAAGTGTGGCTGTTTTATTTAAGGCTGGTACATTTAATCACGTAAAAATGTCATCGTGTGACCGTTCAAAAATGACCATGTGTGACGAAAGGTTCAATTTTTGGCCCTTTCGTGAGTGTAATCCCAAACAAGACTGCAGTGTAGAACATTCAATCCAATACTCTTTTGAGTGGGCAAGTACAAATTGTACCATATAAATCTCTTAATTGGTCCTCTCAGTGTAATCCCAAACAAGACTGTGTAGCAAGCCATGTCTCAAGAGATGATATTAACAGTGAAATACATTGAGATTGAAATGTAGAAAGATTTCACTAAATGAATTATGAAGAGTACATGAGTATTTATAGACTTACAAACTAACTATGTTAACTAACTGCACTATCTAAACTGTCTAGAATTAGAAAAGTAAGATATTCTAACTACACTCTATTACAATGAATCAAGCACTTGTTAAGTAACAGCTTCACTTTGGGAGGAGTTGCCATTCTGTGCAGACTTTGAACTTGAGCAGTGTTTGGATTGGCTGCTTGCTTATAGGAGTGTTTGCATAGCAGTCTTTGTAATCTCGTTAGATGACCTGCAATTTACCTAATAAGTGGTTTCTTATGGTCTTTCTAAGGTTGCCGAGTTTAACAATGATAGAGTCTATTGCAGTTTAATCTCATATAGTCTTTCAAAGGTTGTTGAGTTTAACACCAATGCTACATGTTTGTATCAAAGATAAACTATAACAATTTACAGCTAATCCTTCTTTGTATCAAACACATATGTTCATGGTTCTGCATATGGGTTAAACATTTAATCAATCTCATAACAAGTATAACAAAAACTAAAAACAGAGCATCACAAATACTAAAACACAGAGCGCATTAAAAAAAGGGACTTGTTGAGGAACACCAAGTAGAGAAGCAGTAACATAACCAAACTCAAGATCAAAATTAGCACATGGATCACCACCATAACAAACCCCACTTAACACCAAACCAACACACACTAAACTGTAAAAATCTTAAACCAAACAACCTTTTTTTTTTTTTTTTTTTTTTTTTTTTTTTTTTTTTTTTTTTTTTTTTTTTTTTTTTTTTTTTTTTTTCTAAATAAATTAATACCAAATTAAAAAAAACGAATGATAGATCAAAAGATAAATAGCAATTTCATTATGAATACATGGACGATATGGACTTCATTATTGTGAATTAAGTTTAGGGATGGATAATTAGGGGAAAAAGTGTATGTGCGTATGTGTTAGAATCGGTTTAAACAGGAGGATAAAAAAATCAACTAATTTTATTCCAAGTCATATAATACATGTTATTAAAATAATAATAATAATAANTAATTTTGATTGAATTTACCACATTACTCTCATTTGATGTTATTATTACAAACATTAAAAAAGTTATAAATTAGTTGGTTAATGGTGAAACAGTCATTCACAAAAAGTTAGAAAGATAAAAATGTAATGATGATGTTTTCTTAAATTATTTTTTTTTTTTATCGGTAAACAATTATTTTAATATGGACCGAGTAATTTGAGTTGTTGGTGTCACGTGCTTGTTGTCGAAGCTATCCTTAAAGGCCTAGCCTCAAGACAATGAGCACATGTTACAGTGATCTTTTGGCAAAAGTTAGGATTGAACTTATGATATATTTCTCCTAAAGTCCTTTTTGACCGGCAAATTATACGTTTCGGGTCAAATTGACAATTGTACATTTGTATAATTTAATTATTTATCCTAATGAAGTTACATCTTCTAGGAAAAAAGATTGTTTGTCCTCAATTTTTGTTTTTTCTTTTTTTTTTTTTAATGATTTTTAATGCCAAGTTAAATACACCGAATGATAGATCAAAAGATAAATAGCAATTTCATTATGAATACATGGACGATTTGGACTTCATTATTGTGAATTAAGTTTAGGGATGGATAATTAGGGGAAAAAGTGTGTGTGCGTATGTGTTAGAATCGGTTTAAACAGGAGGATATAAAAGTCAACTAATTTTATTCCAAGTCATATAATACATGTTATTAAAAAAATAATAATAATAACTTTAATAAAAAAACGTGGCAATGGGCAACCGGCTGCCACCGGTCATTTAAAAAAAATTAGTGATGTTGTGAGTTTGAATGTTTCGTTACCTAGATAGTCTAATAAAAAAAGTTTGGTATCTAACTCGAATAAGTGTGAAAAGTACGTTTCTAATTAGTGGACTTAAACCCTTTTCATAATCTTATAAATTAAACTCAAAAATTCAAATGGTACTTCATATAAAAACTTCTAAGAATATTATGAATTATATAGATCATGCTCCCCTTCATTTCTAGTTAAGTTAATAGTTTTAGCAACTTTTTTTGCTAAACACACTTGTCATAGTGTTGATGCATAATCTGGCGCGGGCTGGATTTAACGACTCTCCCTGGGCCGTTAGTCGTCTTCTCGAGCCCTGAGTAGACCTGTCAACAAAGAGAACCCGTTAGGAGTGGACCCGAGGCCGTAGCCTCGGGATCCACCTCCGACGGTCAAGTTAGTGTCGATGCGATATAGCATACAAGAGTTAGGTTTAGAGTAACCTGTTGTGTTCTGTTTCGTTGTGAAGAGAATCCCAGCCCTATATTTATAGGACATGGATTAGGGTTTAGGTGTAGAGTGGGCCGCTGTCTGCCGGGTCTGGCCCATTCTAGACTATACGTCCACATGCCCCCTAAGTCTAGTGTGACATAGTGCATGGCTATGTTATGCTAGACTTAAGTTCTGTTCATGGCTGCGTAGGCCCAATCAACTATGATGGCATGGCCCATGTGTGCGCAACTCAGGTGTGCGCATAGGATGGACTATACTGCGCAGCCCAAATGCGACAGTGCGCACTGGTTGTCCAAGAGGCGTAGTCTTCATTAGACTATATCCGAATCCGCGACCTTGTAGGCGCGTCCGTGGTGACCATGTTCCATCCTGAGTAACACCCGTTCTTACATGACGGGGAGGGTGCGCATATGCTAGGTTTCCCGCCACAGTGTGACAATAAAGACCTCGTAAGAAGAACACGTAGTTCTATAGTTGGGGTAACACTGACATTGAGATTGTGAGAGTCTCACAATGGTGAAGGTGGATCTCGTATGATGCATCCTGGGTAAGGGCGTACCTTTTGTACCAGTAGCGATGCAGCATGGTGCGACAGAAGACGTGCTTCTGTGGCAGAGGTGCGCGCTGTGCGCGACAAAGATGCGCGCTGTGTGCAACAGAGGTGCGCGCTGTGCGCGAACATTACATCCGTCTTTACAACCGACAGAGGACGTCTCCCCTGCGGCAAGATGGTGTGAATATTTAAATCCGTCTTTGTACCGGGCTTGCAATACCTCTTACGTACGAGCTGCTTCCAAATATACCTGAGTGATGCGTATGGAAACAGTAGTATTGTATACCCTGGTAGCCCCCCAAGTTTGATGGTGCTACTCATGTAGGAGCATTAAACTTAGTTATTCAAATCTAGTCTTTGTTATATATGTCTACGGCTTTTGAACTCGATGGTTGCTTTCCGGTGATATGAGAACACGAAACTTGTCGTAGTCATGTCCCACGGATGGCGCCAACTTGTTGATGCATAATCTGGCGCGGGCTGGATTTAACGACCCTCCCTGGGCCGTTAGTCGTCTTCTCGAGCCCTGACTAGACCTGTCAACAAAGAGAATTCGTTAGGAGTGGACCTGAGGCCGTAGCCCCGGGATCCACCTCCGACGGTCAAGTTAGTGTCGATGCGATATAGCATACAAGAGTTAGGTTTAGAGTAACCTGTTGTGTTCTGTTTCGTTGTGAAGAGAATCCCAGCCCTATATTTATAGGACATGGATTAGGGTTTAGGCATAGAGTGGGCCGCTGTCTGCCGGGTCTGGCCCATTCTAGACTATACATCCACACATAGTATTAGCTGTTGTTTGTTGGGTATGGATTGTGGCCCTCCGTCGTTTAAATAATGGTGAGTTTGTTGTGCGGGAATAACAATCAAAGAATGGTTTTACTCCTAATAATGTGTTTGTTTAATATGTTTTGGTTTTCAAAAAAGGTGGACTCCAAAAATTGCTATTGTGCTCAAACCCCTCAAATAGGTAAGGATTCACAATTTGATTTCTATGAGACTAGGACTACTTTTCTTCTCTAACATATACGAGTACTAATATTGAAATAAATACTAATTAGGTTCCCATATTTTATTGATTAGGGTTATAAATGCTTAACATTCTTACCGAAAAAAAAGAAAAAAAAGAAATAAATAAAATAAAAAATAAAAACCCTCATCATACATACTCTTGATACTCAACTAACAAAATTACGATTATAGTCTAAAAAATCTTACACGTTAGTGAATTTGGTTAAATAATCTTGCAACGCCTATTCTTTGTCCAACGTTCGTTTATTTTTAGGGTTATCTTATTGCAGCGTCTATCCTTTGGCCAACGACTACTTGTATTTGTTTTTAAAATTTTTGTATATGCTTTTCCACGTTTTCATCCGTTTTTATACGTGCCCGTCGGTTTTTGCATGTTTTCGTCCGTATTACATGTTTTCATCCGTTTTACACGTTTTCATCCGCTTTTGCACTTATTCATCCATTTTTGCACGTTTTCATTTGTTTTCATCCCCAAAATTTGTCAATAACAGCGGAAGACTTAATAATGACAGCGGAAGATTTTCGGGATATTACTTCAAGGATCTTTGTCACAATCATAGAAAACGACACAAAGTGACGTTTTAAAGTTTAGTTTTATTCAAAATACCAAATATTCAAGACATTAAGATGTTTCATAATTTAACAACAAGTTTATTTGAAATGTATCATAACAATTATTTAAGTCCGTGCCGGTTTACATGCCCACTCCGTGCCTTCATGGTCCTTCTTGCTTAATTCCTGAAATAAACATGCTAAAAGTCAACAAAAATTGAGTGATATTCATAGGTTTAAATTTAACAGTTGAACACAAGATAAAGTCATTTATTGCACTTCATATGCAATCAAACAAGTTGAAAATCATACTTCCATATCCATATTCATCATTCATTATCATTATTGCCTTAAGCTCATGACAAACAACGATTTAACAGCCAATCATATAAAATAATATGACGCAAAATAATAGGCCCCCAAGATAGGTATTTGCCATTAACCTATGTCATCAAATAAAGTGCGTTTGGTGGTTTTCTCCAACAACCAAACGGGGATTGTTAGCCCCAAATAGATATATCCACAGTTATTTACGTTCACCCTGTAAGTGATTAAGGTTCATGATCGAAGGACTTTTGGCAATAGCTACTTAAGCAATAAGAATGGCCAGCCGGTATAAAAATACCAAAATAAAAGACTTGTGTTCGGTTTTTAAGCATGTATCTCTCCACAAAATAGTATAATAGTGGGATATGAACTCACCTTAGTAGTACAGTAGATGTAGTAGTATCGTAAACTCAACGATGCTAGGTAACGGCTTCACACACATTCTAAAAGATATGGCAAGTTTTAGTTGATAGTCTAATTTCGGTTTTATCACGAATACTAGTCATTTAGTCATGAACAAAACTCGTGTTTGTTTAAATGCCTTAAGTTCAAAAACAAAGTTATATAACTTGTGAGTACAATGATCGTTGATCGGTGGAAATTTATATTAAGTCATATTGATAGACGATGAGTCACGATCATAATTACAAAAGAAAACGAATGAACGTATCGTTTATATATCGTTAAAATTAATTATAGATTGTGAATCGTATATATATTTATAAAAGTTTTACATTAAATATGTGTATTTATATATAAAACATTAATATTATTTTTATAAAATAATATTACAGAAAAATCCTTCAAGTTTTTCAATGTTACCTTTTTAACCCTAACGACATAAACTTTACACCGTTAGTCCAAAGTTAAATATTATTACTTTTCTAGTCCAAAAGTATCAATATTTACATTTTGCAACTCCAAGTTTCAATATTAACTGTCTGTAACTCAAAAATTCTGTTTTGACAGTTTTAACCCATAGTTTGCCATTTTGGCAGTTTTAGTCCTCCGTTAGTGAAATTTTGCAAAGTTAGTCCAAAAATCACCAAACTTGAAATTTAACATTTTAACTTTTTCTATAAGTCCAGAACAGCTTAATTATCTTATAGAAACTGCTTATTAGCTTAAAAAGTCCTTTTTACACTTAATGGGCCTTAAAGAGACTATTTAAGGGCCCATTAAGGTTTTGCGATCCAGTGGGCTTACGATGGTTTTGGGCTTGGTCTTGGGTTTATTTTTATGTTATAAAAATGTAAAAAGTGAGCTTATGAGACCAGCTTATCGAATAAGCTCATAAACAGCTTAACGGGCTAACAAGCCCAAGTTAGCTTATTAAGTTTAATAAAAACAGATTTTTGGTCGACTAGAAAGGGGTCGGGCAAAAGGTCTAAACAGGGTTATAAGGTCGAATAAAATATGTTCCCTAGTTGTTTACCAAGTCGTTAATGAGGTCAAACCATAAAATGTATAGGTCGTGTGTCTAGATAATTATTTACGAGGCCTTTTGTAAATGTCCAAATCGATTTTTAATATAGTAAAAGACTTAGAATTTTTCTAAGTGTTTTCATATTATACGAGTGGGTCTAGTAACCTTCAAAACGTGTCGAGTTTAATATGTAAACATTAATATTATGTTCAAAACTTTGTGTAACCTGTTTATTAGCATAGTAAATATATAGGAGGTCGAATAAAAAGTATATATCGTGTTTTTATATTACGAGATAATAGGTCCATTATAAAGTTTCAAAATAGAAAATATAATGAAATGAAAAATATGACAAAGGTTTCTCCTTGTTCTCACCTCACCTCTAGGGGTGGAGTATACTTAATATGTGGTTCGAATTGGTACTAAAAGAGCTTGTGGATCGACTTGTGACCAAGTAGAGATGTAGGATGAGCAAAGTCGACCCTTGTACGCGTTNTATTAAGTTTAATAAAAACAGATTTTTGGTCGACTAGAAAGGGGTCGGGCAAAAGGTCTAAACAAGATTATAAGGTCGAATAAAATATGTTCCCTAGTTGTTTACCAAGTCGTTAATGAGGTCAAACCATAAAATGTATAGGTCGTGTGTCTAGATAATTATTTACGAGGCCTTTTGTAAATGTCCAAATCGATTTTTAATATAGTAAAAGACTTAGAATTTTTCTAAGTGTTTTCATATTATACGAGTGGGTCTAGTAACCTTCAAAACGTGTCGAGTTTAATATGTAAACATTAATATTATGTTCAAAACTTTGTGTAACCTGTTTATTAGCATAGTAAATATATAGGAGGTCGAATAAAAAGTATATATCGTGTTTTTATATTACGAGATAATAGGTCCATTATAAAGTGTCAAAATAGAAAATATAATGAAATGAAAAATATGACAAAGGTTTCTCCTTGTTCTCACCTCACCTCTAGGGGTGGAGTATACTTAATATGTGGTTCGAATTGGTACTAAAAGAGCTTGTGGATCGACTTGTGACCAAGTAGAGATGTAGGATGAGCAAAGTCGACCCTTGTACGCGTTCTTATACCTTCGAATTCCTTGCTAACTTTCTGTCCCACTTCTTGTATAACTCGACTCGAAAATTATATATATGGCTCGTTTGAGTGTGTGTGACCAACTGAGCTTGCATGGCAGTTTATATAGTGAGTTTTTGGAGAGTGGTGATAAGTACAAAGGGTCACAAGAGTTTGTGTGTTGGATCGAATTCATTGTGTGGCACCTATTTGGCAACCAATCGAATGAAAACAAACAAGAGAATGTGTAAGTAAATCTACTGTACATTCCTGATATTCACTATGCGTTTAGTGTCAGGTTTGTATCCATTGGGGAGTCGTGGGTGGTTAATAGTAACACATGATACGTTTTTTACTAATCTTGTTCATATGAGTTGGGGGTTTCACTTTGGGCATTTTTGAGTGACTAAACGGGTGAGTGAGGTCATGGTATTTATCACTTTTGAATCCTTGCAACATCGTTAATCAGAAGGTGTAAAAATATTAGCATGTTGTTTGTTAAAATTGTGAGAAAACGAGGGCGTTTGTAGGCTTGGTCGCGACTGAAACAAAGAAGAAAAGAAAATAAAACTAACACCCCCACTAGGCTTTAAGCTTGGTGGGCTTTGGTTTTGGCAGATTGGGCCCAAAAGAAGAAAAGAAAAGAAATAAAGGACCGTTTGGCCTGCTGTGGGTTTTAATGTGGCCCAATGGGTCACGGGGGCCCACATAGCAAGTTTCGTGAGTCGGGTTACGGTCTAATAATATTAGTGAGTAATCTCGGGAATTGTCATAGGCTCGGGAAACATATAAATAGTATACGGTAATTAAACGAAACGTATATTTATAAAATATAAACGTTTAAAAATATATTCGCGCTATTAGACTATCTAGGTTTGTGTGTAAGCATCGTTCATAGGCAAATGGTCAATCACAATTATCGTAGTGATTTATATAACATGTCATATATGAAAAAAAAATTTGTCACCCGTGTGGAAAACTAGAAGGGGGGTTGAATAGTTTACCGCTTTTTACGTTAATTATCTTTTACAAATTACCCGTTTTAATCAAAGATATACTTGACGTTTTGCTTTATTATTTCAATGGAAACACTTTGACCATCTCAAAGTTAATATGTGAACACAACACAATATATATATAAAGCATGCAAGTAAAGAGATAGAACGATCAAACCACAACACAATTGTTTATCGTGGTTCGGCTACAAGGACCTCACTTGTCCTTGCCCTACGTCCACGCCCCGAGTATCCAACTCGAGAGTTTCAAGCACTATCAACAAACTCCTTCTCGGTGGAGAAACCTTTCACACGTCGCTTACACTTTATCCGGTACTAAGCTAAATACCGAGTTCTAGTTCGAGGTAGAACCAACCTAACGTCGCCTAATTCCTTTTACCGACACAAGGCTAGATGTCGAGTTCTTTTCCAAGGGTACAACCACTCCCGTTAGTTCTTTTACAAGGGTACAACAACTCCCGACTCACTAAGTATTTTGAGGCCTAAAATACTAACCGATCACTTAACACAATACATATGAAGTATAAACTACCAAAGCTTATACTAAGCTAAGTTAACAAGTCTTGCAACTTCGTGTTGAAACTTGTAACTTCTTGATTGACCTTGTGAACTTCTTGCTACATAAGAGAATCACACAAGTCAAATGTTACTTTGTTAGTTGAGAGAGAAATGTGAAATATATGTCCTAAAGTGATAAGGATTTTCTTGCAAGTTGACTTGTATTTATACTAAACAAGATATCAACTCTGGCGGACCCGGCGGAACCTTCACAAGGGTTCCGCCCGTTGAACTCGAGGGTTCCGCCAGGTCTGATGAACTCCAACCTTGCACACAAAGTAAAATCCCTACAAAACAATGTCAAGTCACATCACATAGGTATGCATTGACTCCATGAAGAGTTCTTCCATGCAATCATCAATGCCAAAGAGAGTCAAACACACAATGCACTTAAATCATGTATTGATGAGATGTGACATAAAATGATGACACAAATATGATGGCAAGACTTATTACACACAATGTAACTAATGAAGATGCATGAACTACTTAAACATGATGTGACACAACACATTCAAATCATGCAAGACTCTATACACACAATGTCATGCTAGCTAATCATAACTAAGTATGAGATAAGTCAAACACACAATTCTTTCCTTAATTGCATATTGACAAGAACTAGTTATGAGCATGATGTGATAGGACAACCTAGATATATGTTAGGATGACATTTAGAGTTCAAGCTATGCAATGTCATTGTTAAGTTAATGCTAACATGAATGCTTTCCTAAGTGTGCAAGCAAGATGACATTTATGTGCAACTCTTATTAAAGAAGCATAAGCAAGACTATACATAGCACATGCATACTTGAATGCTTGATGTGACAACTCTAATCAAGTCAAGTCATATCAACTTAAAGGCTAGACTTCATCCTAACACATAGCACATGCAAGACTTCAATACTTGATGTGACAACACTTATTAAAAGACCTAAGTCACATCAATTTAGCTATGCATTGATTCATGTCAAGTTAAACATAAAATATATTCATGAATGAATATTTCTAAAGCTTTCATTTAAACAATATAAAACAAGTTTATGTTTAAATAGAAATGCAAAGCTTAGTTATATAAGACTTAGAAACTAAAGTGATGTTTTATTACAAGCTAAAGTTTGTACCTTGTCATTAACAAAACTTAGCAAAGATCGTTAAAATATAAATAACGTTTTTAGGCGATATTTGTATTAACAATCTCCCCCTTTTTGTTGATGACAAAACTTAAACTTTATTTGTAAGTAAAACATAAGTTCTAGTATTAAGTCTTATAAAGTTTTATATAAACTTATTTTGACGCAAAAGACCACATAGCATGCAAAGGCAAGTTGCGCAAATTATGCAAAGAATGCAACCAAGTTTATATATTTTCTCCCCCTTTTTGTCGAAACAAAAAGATGAGTCGCGTAGCGGAACACATGCTCCCCCTTGATCGATACTCCCCCTAAATGGAGTACCAAGAGGGTATCATGGATTTTGAACCTACAAAAAAAAATGGTTAGTTTCCGCAAAATAGTTATAGCAAGACATGATTTGAGATTATGCAATCTCTCATGCTCCCCCTTGATCAATACTCCCCATTGCTAGGGTACCAACGTATATGATTCAAGGATAAGAGTGCTACAAAAAGGAAGAGGTTAGTGTATGATATACTAAAAAAGATTCGCGTAGCGGATAATATTGCATTTCATGTAAAGAGAGTTACAAAGACCCAAGAAATGATAAACACACAACCTACTTCTAGGAACAAAAGACAAGAACTAAAAAGAGACTTGAAATGTAAAATCCTACATCTTTTAAAAAGGAAATCATCACTTTCCTTAATGAGAAACATTGTCCAAACGCAACAATCGGGTTGTTTGGATGGAAAGATTTGGGATTTTGGGTTTTGATTGAGGATGTGGTGGATTTGAAGAGAAATTCTCTTGGTTTATTGGTTTTTGGTGACATCTTATTGATGTTTGAGAGTCTAGGCTCTAAGTTGATGAGACATGGTCTCAAGATGCTCCAAAATGTGGTTTAGGATAAACCTCATTTCGTTGTTTAGCTCATGAATGTCGTCACGACATCTTTCACTAATGCGAGCGGTTCTTTCACAACTTCCGCACTCATGGCGGGGAAAGTGTGATGGAAGAGGTGTTTGACTTGTTGGTGGTGGATTATTGGAACTTGAAGGAGCAAATTGGGATGAGAGGTTCCCTCCTTCAAAAGTGGATTGAAAAATCATGAGATGATCGATTTGAGACTCAACCATGTTTTTCAAGGACTTAAGGTGGCTTAAGTGTGTTTTAAGTTCTTCTTTGATGGTCGGAGATGAATCCCATAAAGAAGCTTCTATTTTCTTGTACAAAGAAAATAGGGAATCAAAGTGTTGGGTAGGCTCATTTTGTTGTGGTGGTTCTTGTGAGAGATAGTGGCGGAAGCTTGAATCTCCTTTTGGGTTGTTGAAGTTTTTGAAAACGGGATGAAAGACAAAGGAGGGTTGGCATATGTGACCTTGATCTTGTGGAAAGATTGAAGGTCTAGCATATCGAAATGCCAAATTTTCAACCAAGGATGGGTGATGGGGTTTGTTTTGGGTTTCCATTTCACGCACATTGTCATAGTACGGTAATGGCGAAGGATTAGATGACCTAGGCGGTGGGTTTTCTAAATCTTCCATGTGTGGAGATGGTGATAATGGATTGGAATGGAGAAGCTCCATAAAGTTTAGTTGTGGTGATGAAGGTAATGAAGGATGATATCCTTGTAGGGTTGGTGATGTTGGTGGTGTATGGAAAAGTTCCATAGGAGTAAAGGACAATTCATTTGCCGGTAAGGAGGTTTGTGGGCTATGATTAGGAGATGATGGTGAGGTGGTAAGATTTAGCAAATCTTGAAGAGTTGGGGTGATGGTGTCACATGTTTCCATGGACGGTGTTGAGTTAAGAATGTTGATATAGTCTTGGATAGGTGGTGAAATATCGAGTGATGAGTCACTTGATGAGGATGGGCTTGATTTTGTGGTTTTGTTTAAGCAGCAAGGATTGACACTAAGCTTATTTGTTTTTCTTGAAGTTTCGGAAGAGGAGTTGGATTTAGTCATCTTGATTCTTTGGTAAACACTTACTCTCAAGAATGAAGAAGACAATGTTGTGGGTTTGAGTTCAAAGGTTTCAATGGTGATCAATCTTATAGAAGCTTTGGTTTATGAAAAGGTGGATTTTGGTTTAATGTTTAGCCATACAAATCTTGTGGTTTCTCATGATGAGGATGAGTTATGAATGTTGTTATTTCAAGGAAAGCAAGTCCAATGAAGGAGATGGAGTGTGAGATTTACTTATGCACTCAATGCAAAGCAATCATAGGTTTATTTGAGAGTTTGGTTCAAGGATCCTTTAGAAGGGTTCCTTTGATGCATAAGGTTTGAATTCAAGTTTTGGCGGGAATTTGTTTTTGGCTTATTAAGGTTTTAAAGAATGGATCTTTTGTGGTGATTGATGGTTTGGAAGGATGTTTCTCACTAAACAAAGTGTTTTGTTGTTTTACGATTTGTGAAATTAAGAAAAACAAACAAGACTTTTGCAGGCATTCTGGCGGAACCCAGGGAATACACGGACGGAACCCAGTTGAGGGTTCCGCTGGTTCCGTGGGATCTGATTCTGGAATACCCAGAAACTACACTGGCGGAACCCATATGAGGGATCCGCCAGTTCCGCCAGCCCCTGAAAACGAGACAGTCCGCGTTTTTAACACACAAGACGATTTCTGAATTTTTTGAAAACTCTTAAAAACAAAAATATAATTTAAGGCGGGTTAGAAAACATGAAAATTGGACATGTAAACATCCGTTTCATATGACTTTGGTCGGGGGCTAACGAACATTTTTATACTTAGTAAACCAAA
>LBNU01027360.1:65859-80495 GCA_014162995.1 Artemisia annua | reverse complement strand
TCAGAGAAGACCGGCTTATTGGTTACCCTTGAACATGCACAGATGTTGGCAAAGGATTGTTTGTTGAAGGTTACGCTTCGAGGGAAGACGTTGGGATTGAAATGATTAGGTGGGTTGGAAGAATGTTTGGGCAAACGTTCATTGGTTTGATTTCCACCTAAGGTTTGGGTGATTTTTCATGAAGGGGTTGTATGAATCCACATAAGGGTTTGGCTCGGGTTTGAAAGTATACCACTTGTTTCCGCTCCGTCCGGTACGCGAGATGCGTAGTCCGCAAAAGTTTGTTCGGGGAGTTCCATGCATCACGAGTGTCGTGGGGACCACTAATAATTCGCACGACGCAGTATTTTATCACTTGGCTGAGGTTTAGGAGCCCTCGTAGGATTTCATGAGAAACTTGACTTGGTCTTCAGTTTCTATATCTACCGGTCGGAAGTCTTGGAATTACTTCGAAAGGCAAAGATATTGGCCTTAACCGTTTTATTCAAATCACGGGGATCATTCCAACTTTCGTGTCATAAAAGAAGATTCTAGGAGATCCCAGGATTGTTCCGCACTTAGATCGACGAAGCTTGCCACCGGCCGCTTGGTCAATGGTTTGCCTCGTGGGGATATTATGTGGTCCATAGAGAATTTGGACTTGAAGCCAAAGGCTATGCCGATGGTGAGGACTTTCTTGGCAGTAAGTCCTATGAATCCGAGTCCATGCCCTCGTAGAGGGTTTTCGCCTGGCGTGTTGGAACGCTAAGATCATCATTGCTTAGCTTGGTAATTCTCCCCGGTGCGAAAAATTGAGCTAAAAGCGAGTTGTGAGATCATCAACGAGGTGATGGGATCGCTGCGGGTAGCCACGCTCTAACGCCCAGCCACCTGACTAGCACTGGTCTCGGCCAGAAGAATTGGGAGACGTAATCGGGTAGGTCTCTTCGAGTGGCAACATCCAAGGTCTATAGAATCTACGATTCTTGAGGAACATCCTTTGAGATTTGATTTGGATCTTCAGAACGAAGTCCATGGAATGCGCATCCGCTTTGCACCAACCGGAATGGTGTCGGATCGCAAGGGAGGACATTGGCTCACTTGAGTGAGCTCAGAATGGTGTTGCCGATAGCCATGGTGGCAGGTCGGGAATACTCTCCTAAGGTAACGGGCTCTAGGAGGTTGGTTTGGTTGTGGTGGTGGTTTGGTTGAGGTAGGTTGTGGGATCGGGATGTTTACCACCTTCCATGATGTTGGATGGTAATGTTACAAACAAAAACACGAAGAATAGATAGACTAAAGAATCCTAGAAAAATAAAATAAAAAATCTCACAGAAACGAATCAGTGAGTAGACCTAATAAAATAAAAAAAAAATTCCTACCTAAACATAACTATTCCTCGCAAACGGCGCCAAAAAAAACTAAGATGGAGCGTGGGAGTTGCGACCACCGCAACAGGTTTTACCTCTCAAGGGATTCCCTTGAAAGCTTGCAATCCCACCAGGCAGTGTACCTGGTCGGTGTAGTATAGTGTTAGTGGTAAGTACGGGGGATGATCTGTCTCCCACAGGGAATAAGTGTTCGTTAGGATAAAAAACTACCCCTCAAAAGGTCTAAAGGTGAAGGAAGATTATTTTTGTATTTTTTTATTTTATGGAAAGCAGTAAAACTCGGTTTTGGAGGAGTGGGCGAATTAAGTTTGCTAGTCAACTAACCCAATAAACTACAATTGCAATTAAAAATAAAAAATAACAACTATGTGGTTGTGAACAAACTTATATTGGAGACAAAATGTGTTTCTTAGATTCTTACTCCCTAACTATCTTTTAAACCGTTAATTGTGTATAATGTATAACTTTGTGGATTACGGGTGTATTCCTTAACAATTCATGGGTAGCATACATATCCTCCCCAATTCTATGACTTCTTATCTCCTCCTAAAACTATGCGACACATAATCATAGGGATTGAAATGGCTCATTCGTTAAATACTACCTTAATAACCTAGTATCTTAGTTACATGTTTCTTAAGACATTCCAGCATGTTATCCATATACGGAGTATGTGCCAGTTTCTTTAAGCTAACATTGATGAAAACATTTCATCCCCAACAAAGTAATAAACACCAATCAACCAATAATTAATAGTTATGTTTCATTAGATCTAAGCAAACACAAAGAAAAAATCTAGCCTAGCATGTTAATTGAAAGACAAGCTAAGATATAATTAACCAACACATAGACATATTGATTAATTTAAGTGAGGACTTATCTTTAATTGAACATGAAGGATTTAAGGGTGAAAAACCCTTGAAAATACAGCCAAATTCGTCTTTAGGGTTTTGTACCAAAAGTTCCACCAAAGTTCCACACTAATGAATGAAAAATAGGAAAATATATATAGATTTTACATTCTGACGGCGTCAGGTTATGGGTTCTGATGCCGTCAGCTCGCCGTCATTAGGGTTCTCGGATGGCCTAGATTTACTTCTGACGCCGTCACTCTTTAATTTGCTCTGGGCCGTCACTCTTTAAGTTAACACCTGACGGCCTACTTTCTCTAACACCTGACGCCGTCAGGTGTAAACATCTTGTTTTCTTCATAGGGCGTCTAGTGTAATCTGATTTTACTCCTTTGTCAACGTTGGCTGACGGCGTCACCTTGTGACTCTAACGCCGTCATGTAGGAAATCCAGTTTCTTTTGAGACTTTGTCGTTTTCTTCACTTTTATGCTCCAAAAACGTCCAAATATGCATGTTTTCCAGAATTCTTCTCAAAAGTACCTAAAATGACAAAAGAAACGATTCAGGGCAATATTTGAGCATATTTACTCGAATTAGGGCTTAAATGACCCCTTAAAACGGGTACACTTTTCGTCTCATCAGTTATCATCTTTGGTTCTTCTTCATCTTGCAGGGAAGAGTTTATCAGAATATATAGCTCATAAGTGAGGATGAGGCGTTTTATATTCTCTATGGGGAGACCAAGGAGACGCTTCCATAGGGTAAAATCCTCCAAGCAACTATTCGTTGGCTTCAAACCTAAAGAGGAGTATGTTCTCGGGAGTCGAGGCTGACTGGTTTACTTAATAAAGACAACTATAGTGACGACATTAGAGATTTAATTGAGAGGGGAGTTAAATTTCTTTAACTCAAAAAATGAACATTATGTGTATGCGTGCTTATGTGTATAGGACTTATGTGCTTCATGTCTTAAGTTTTATAATCTGAAGGACCTAAAATGTTAACCCTTTCTAATTAGACCTCAACATGAATCATACATGGACCAAAACTGCCTTTACCCTATTCTCTAAACCACATGGACTGTTTTTACCATTCACCCAAAGTTCAAGTACGAACTGTAGGGCGGGCTAGAGTTTGTTCAAACCAGTTTGACCATCTCTTTCTCTTCAACCGACGGCGAAAAAACACACACACACATATCAACCTTATATAAACTTGCATCAATCGTTTCTTAATCTCATTCCCATTTAATTAATCGGTATGTTTCTTTGATTTATTAATTATTCCATTGATAGTGGTTATTTTTTTTTATTGTTAGATTAATTAATGTTTTGATTAATTAATTAATGTTTTGATTTCAGGTGTTTATATTGATTTTCCAAGGTTTTCAATCCCTGATCCATTATTTCGGTTTTTGAATTTTGACTTGTGAGTTTTCTCGTTTTTATACGTTTAATTCATTGTTTATGTTTATTTTCCAAGGTTTTCAATCCATGATCCATTGTTTCGGTTTTTGCATTCAAACCCTACTTACGAAACCGCCACAGATCTATTTGTTCTTTTCGGCAGAGAAATCCATATTCAAACTCCATATCTATCCGGCAGCCAAAATCAACAAACCCCAGATCTATTTGTTATGTTGTTGGTTTTAATGTAGTAAGTATGTTTTGAAATATGGATTTATTTTTAGGTAGTGTGTCTTCTAAAATGCCTTGCATGGGATAAACTTAAAATAACAGTGAAAAGAAAAACGCCATTTGTAAATGGGATAACTATTTTGACGACAACTAGCTTGTGTTAGGCCAAAAATTTGTTGCTTAGTACAGAGTACTAAATACTTTCAAAGCTGTCGATTAATTTTGGGATACAAGAATCGACAGCTTTGATTAATTTTTAGTAGGTAATGTTGTTTTGAAAGGTACTAAACAACATTACCTACTAAAAATTAATCAAAGCTGTCGATTCTTGTATCCCAAAATTAATCGACAGCTTTGAAAGTATTTAGTACTCTGTACTAAACAACAAATTTTTGGCCTAACACAAGCTAGTTGTCGTCAAAATAGTTATCCTATTTACAAATGGCGTTTTTCTTTTCACTGCTATTTTAAGTTTATCCCCGGAAAGGCATTTTAGAAGACACACTACCTGAAAATAAATCCATATTTCAAAACATAATTACTACATGAAAACCAACAACATAACAAATAGATCTGGGGTTTGTTGATTTTGGCTGCCGGATAGATATGGGGTTTGAATATGGATTTCTCTGCCTAAAAGAACAAATAGATCTGTGGCGGTTTGGCAAGTAGGGTTTGAATGCAAAAAACCGAAACAATGGATCAGGGATTCAAAACCTTGGAAAATAAACATAAACAATGAATTAAACATATAAAAAAAGAGAAAACTCACAAGTCAAAATTCAAAAACCGAAACAATGGATCAGGGATTGAAAACCTTGGAAAATCAATATAAACACCTGAAATCAAAACATTAATTAATCAAAACATTAATTAATCTAACAATAATAAAAAAATAACCACTATCAATGGAATAATTAATAAATCAAAGAAACATACCAATTGATTAAATGGGAATGAGATTAAGAAACGATTGATGCAAGTTTATATAAGGTTGATATGTGTGTGTGTGTGTGTTTTTTTCACCGTCGGTTGAAGAGAAAGAGATGGTCAAACTGGTTTGAACGAACTCTAGCCCGCCCTACAGTTCATACTTGAACTTTGGAACTCTAGCCTGGCCTACAGTTCATACTTGAACTTTGGGTGAATGGTAAAAACAGTCCATGTGGTTTAGAGAATAGGGTAAAGGCAGTTTTGGTCCATGTATGATTCATGTTGAGGTCTAATTAGAAAGGGTTAACATTTTAGGTCCTTCAGATTATAAAACTTAAGACATGAAGCACATAAGTCCTATACACATAAGCACGCATACACATAATGTTCATTTTTTGAGTTAAAGAAATTTAACTCCCCTCTCAATTAAATCTCTCAATAAAAATAAAATAAATGGGTCTTTTTGTGTTTAGAAGACTCTTATCAACAACTATTTAATCATTTGTGTTAATGGATTGACTTGTAATTTCCCACACTCGCAAACACACTTTCTCTTTCTGGCTTTCTCTATTTTTCTCATGTATCATTCTTCAATCAAAAGTTGCTTTTAATGATGCTTTAATTCCGTTAAAGAAATGGATGTAGAACGAAAACATGAAGAATTTACAAGTTTTGCCCATGTGGTTTACCCAAAATCACACTCGCGTCCCTATTCGATCTTAATTATACGAATGATGCGTAATTTCAAACTACTTGCATCGACGGTCCTTATTTTGAAAAATAGGGATCATCTGTGTAATAGTCAATAGTTTTTTTTATTACACATGTAGCCTCTCTTATAATTGCACTAGCTTATAAACCCGGTGGTTTATAATAAATTTTAAATAGTCAAGTAAGTTAGCTTATTAGGAAAACATATGAGTAAGCTTAAACATGTATAGTTTTTTATAACTTAGCGTTGCTTTCAAAAGTTGTATAAGTTTGAACGTATATCATACAGTTAGACTATACTCGTTGTCGTTGAATCATATAAATAAGTTCTAAGACAAAAGTACCTTATTAGGAACACATATGAGTAGTTACCTGCTCGTTGCAAATATTAAACAAAAGTTCTATGACAAAAAAGCTAACTATATTGACTGTGTGATTAACAAATCTACAGTATTCCAATGTCTTTGGATTTACTCACACATACAACATTTTGCAAAACACTGGCTGCAACCGTTGAGATTGCATTTGATCTATAAACATCCACCCTTAAGGGCTAATGCAACTCCCTGCTACTCGTTGTTCCTTAATGAACTTGAATAGATCGTGATAGTTATGTAATTACCATATATGAATATTGTATTCAAATAACTGAAAATCATATCAACTAATAACCAAAACAAAAAGAGTTGATTGTCTGAGAATGTATTTAACTTATCATTATAATTCTATGTAGTGGACTTTTTTTTTCTTAATAAAACACAAAACTTTTGAATTTGTGCTTTTCTATGTATCCTATGGTTATTTTCCACGAGCAAAATATATAGAAAAACATGAATTCAAAAGTTTTGTGATTTAATAGGAAAACAAATCCACTGCACAGAAGACAAAACTATAAAAAATGTTAAATTAGATATATTCTTAGGCAATTAACTCAAACAAAAACAATGTGCATCAGTATGTTATCTGCATCGAATTATTAGCCCATTGTACATTCGTGCCACCATGAAATAAGAGAGAAAGTTGACAAAGTGTGAATACGAAAGCTACTGATGTAGTACAAAAACTTAGATGATAGTATAAAACATTAGTCACAACATACTATAATACTAAGAAAATACTAACAAATTATACTAAAACAAAAGATGAATAACTAAAAGCATAAGAAATGGAAAATTAATATTCCAATCTTCCTTGCATGAATATAATTACCATTCTACATCCTAATGCAAACTATAGTCATGAAAATTTTTTAAGTCATTCTTTAATTAACAGCAACTATTATGGAATCATAAAAACAAAATAATAATAATAATAATAATAATAATAATAATAATAATAATAATAATGAGTAATAAGAGTTACCTTTCATCATGGGATGCGAACCTTATTCTGATCAATCATTTTCCATCCATTGCAAACCCTACAGAAATTAGAGTTATAAAATGAATGCAAAAAAAAAAAAAATAATAAAAAAATAAAAATAAAAAAATAAATAAATAACCAATTGATGGACCATAAAATAACCATATTCCACTCATTTGTTATACTATGATTTTGGATGGAATGCATGAATAGCATTCTAAGTTACGAAGCACCTAAATTGAAGATTGAGACTTAAAAGGAAACAAAAGCAAATGTTACAATTCAATATTAATTATCTATTAACTATGAATAAATGGCAAAACAAAATAGAAGTTGTAACAAACTAATAAATGTGAGTCAAACAAATATCGAAATAAGAGTTAAAAATGTAAATGTTTATATGCCAAGTGGATTGTGGCATTTATGACATGGCAAGGGAATACATATGGCATTAGTTACATGTCAAAAATTCAAAAAAACCTTTTGTTTATGATTTTAAGATTTCTTAAATTAGATTTTAAACAAATATATTACTTATAACACATAGAGTTGAGTTATTTAAAAAACCAAACATTCCTCACATACCAAGGGACTCATCCCCACCATCCATTTAAAAAGAAATCAATAGTTGAGATTAAAAGCATTTAATATTTCACCCATTTTTTATAATTTAATTATCTCTTAAACCGTTAATCATTAAGCGAAAATAATTATACCATCGCGATGAGCATTTAATTATCTTTCTATAGATATGCATTGTGATATACTTTCGACAAAAAAAAATTTTTTCGTTTTTTTCACGTTTTTCTTCGTGGCCGAAAAATATCATATATGATATTACATATCATATATGATATTGCATATCATATATGATATGTAATATCATATATGATATATCATATGTGATTTTTTCGGCAACGAAAAAAAACGTGAAAAAAACGAAATTTTTTTTTTGTCGAAAGTATATCACAATGCATATCTATAGAAAGATAATTAAATGCTCGTCGTAACGGTATATTTTTTTTCGCTTAACGATTAACGGTTTGAACGATATTAATATTTGAAAAAAAGATGATGAAAGTGGGTTTTTTAAATTGTTGGGATTAATCTCATCCATTAGATCAAATAAAGATGGAGGGAAGATGAATGGTGGAGATTAGTCCCTTGGTATGTAAAAAATATTTAGTCCTCAAATGATCTTATATCATAACACATAATGTACAACTATGTAAGCACAATTGATTTTAAACATAATGTACAACTATGTACAATTATCATGGGGCTTGTGGTCTAGTGGTAAAGGCTTAAGTAGTTAAGCGAGCCCAAGTGAGAGTAGTACCGGTTTGGGTGACCGACCGGGAAGTCCTCACTTGGGAACCACAAGCTCTAATGATATCAGGCGAATCGGGAATAGGAGTGGGGTTATATCCCCTAAGGAGAGGCTCGCGGTTGGTATCTTTGCCCGAGGATGCGACACTAACTCGAGCTAACAACTAACATCTAACAACTAACCCGCCGTTAAAAAAAATGATTTTAAACAAATACTATTTCTTGCATACAATTAATACATAATTAAAAACACCCCATCACCAATATATACAATTACCTAAGCACAATGTACAAATAAAACAAAAAAACACTATTCAACACATACAATTAATACACAATTTAATTCACCATTTCACTAAAATATACAACTATTTAACCACAAAGTACAATCTAATTAAGCTTCCAAAACATAAATCTGAAATCTTGCAGCTCAAAACAAAATTACAATTATTCGCAGGAAAATTTAGTCACATGGTACCCGGCGCCGCATCGCGTGGGTACCCTGCTAGTATATATAGATGGTTAGTCTTTATTTTTTAAAATAAGGACTATCAATGCAAATAATTTAAAAATTAAGGACTTTTTTGTAATTTAAACTGTATAAGAATGATGAATGTGATTTTAGATAAACCGACAAAACATGTTGTTTACGCAAGTAAACTTTGACCAATTAAATTTAAAAAACTAATAAAAATTTTCACATTAAAATAACTAGAATTATAAATTTTAAATAAACGACTTTTCAAAAAATAACATTAATAAAAAAGCCTCGTTCTAATGCTTTGCTTTAAGCCTCCGTCAAAGTTAAAGTTAAAGTTAAAGTTGAGCCGCCTCTAAATCGAATGAGAGAACAAAAAGATTTATAAATCATATCTAAACACCCAAGTTACATTATTAAATGATACTAGTACGTCTAATAATGAAACATTATTTTAAACTAATCCACATGCAATTTATTCTTGTTGTTCACTAAAGAGGTGTCAAATGAATGAGTCAGCCGGCTTTTTACGCCAACGGAGGGGCGTAGCTTTCCCTCATGGCTCCTAATCACAACAAACCGTTTATTACGTACAAGTTAACCTCAGTTTCATTTTCTGACAGCAACAATAGATTCTTTATTCTTTACTCAAAAAACACTCTGATACCCACAAATAGAAATTAATGGCAACTGGTTTTTTGGGTTCATCAACTTTATTTCACTCGAATATTAATGGGTTTGCAAATGGGTTTATTTATCAGCCTAAATCTTTCACTTGTACAAGGTAATATTTTTGGATATCTAAATTCTATAGTCTAGTTTAATATGTTAAATCATGGTAATATTTCGAGAAAGATTTCATCTTGTTTATGATTATGTTGTGTGCAATATTTTATGTGAGATGAGTTTGATATAATCAAGGTTGCAAAAATCGTTAGGCGTTAGTCGGGCGGTGGACTACATTGTAGCTAGTAATAAACCTAGGCAGGGATTATATATAAATTTCCAAGTTATATGTATGACATGTTGATAAGACCATATAATTGCTCAAAGTACCATAGAAATATGTTTAGATACATTAACACAATTGTTCAGGTATATCAAACCGAGTTTACCGAGTTTTTACATGGTTTGATTAAGTCATAACCTTGTCTTGTTGTAGTGAGTAATCAC
Source organism: Artemisia annua (assembly GCA_014162995.1). Lineage (NCBI taxonomy): Eukaryota > Viridiplantae > Streptophyta > Magnoliopsida > Asterales > Asteraceae > Artemisia > Artemisia annua. Next base: position 70,650 of record LBNU01027360.1, on the reverse strand, counting down.
CGATTACTCGGTCTTGTAGTCCTTGTTTTACAACACCGGATATAATAATATCAACTGCTTATGCAGTAAGTTGTAAGAACAAAGTTTGGCCTATTGTTGGTTTGATGAATGCAAACTATTTCATATGCTGGTTTATAGTGTTTCGTAAGGACATTTGAATAAGTTCTCCATGGTTTACTAGCAGCTTTTGGTTTGCAGCTATTCCGAATGCAAAGAAATCGTTAATATAGTTCTCCTAATTTTCAAATTTATGAACCTAGGCGAGCTTTTAGAACTGTCATGAAGGCTAGTTCTCGGGTTGATAGATTCTCAAAGAATGATATTATTGTGTCTCCATCAATTCTATCTGCAAATTTCTCAAAGTTGGGAGAAGAGGTATTATTCTTTCATATGTTAAATAGTAAATTGATTCATATTTTAGATGTTGTTTATATGAGGTGTGGTTGTATATATAGGTGAAAGCCGTTGAGCTGGCGGGTTGTGATTGGATTCATGTTGATGTAATGGATGGTCGATTTGTTCCAAATATAACAGTTGGACCTCTTGTTGTGGAAGCATTGCGCCCAGTGACAGATCTCCCGTTGGACGTGCACTTGGTAACCCTCTGCAATTAATGTTTTTCTTATATTATATTCAAAGGAACTATGTGGTAATGAGGATTGTAAAATATGGCAGATGATTGTAGAACCTGAACAACGAGTGCCCGATTTTATAAAAGCTGGAGCTGACATAGTCAGTGTCCATTGTGAACAATCGTCCACTATCCATTTACACCGTACTTTAAATCAAGTAGGTTGCTTGGAAATACTTCTTCTGTGAATTGATCACTTGTTCTCATTGCTTTTTCTCTTTTTCGTCTCTGTACCAATCTATCCCTTTTCATTCAGATTAAAAGTCTTGGAGCGAAAGCTGGAGTAGTCCTGAACCCTGGCACACCATTAACAGCAATAGAATATGTCCTCGATGGTAAATTTGTTTCTACTCTATTTAGTCCGTTTATTTAAGTTATGTTTCAAAAAGTAATGCTGCATTAGTCTTCAATGTTTGATTAGTTCAATCTCTTATCCAAGTCCCATGGTGTGTAAACCAATGTCAAAACTTATCCGTGCGTTGTGTATTTGTAAATAGAGTAATTTAACTATGTTATTTATTTGAATTTGGATTACTGAGTTATGCTGTATTTTTACGGCTCGACAGTCGTTGATCTGGTCTTGATAATGTCTGTAAATCCTGGATTTGGTGGACAAAGTTTTATTGAGAGCCAAGTGAAAAAGATATCAGACTTGAGGAGGATGTGTGTCGAGAAGGTATCCATTCTCATTTTATGTTCAAAACCTTTCATTTGATTCATGCACCTGAAACACAATGAATATAGAGGGATTTTGGTCTAATCCACCAGCATGAATGTTAGCATCAACTTATGGAGATAATGATAAAATATATTTTTTCACAGGGTGTGAACCCATGGATTGAGGTAGATGGTGGAGTTGGGCCTAATAATGCATACAAGGTATAGACATTTTAAATGTTCTAAGACTATTGAGAGATATATCACAAACACTATATAGAATTTAATTGGAACTCAGGCTAAGTGACTTGTCTGCATATATGCTGGCAGGTTATTGAGGCTGGGGCTAATGCGGTAGTTGCTGGTTCTGCTGTCTTTGGAGCTAAAGATTACGCCCAAGGTAAGGATTCCGCTCTTCACCCGTAAAGGTGGAAAGTTTGGCCCATTTTGTTTTAGGTTGTGTTTGATGTCAAATGGGTCAAACCAGAAAGGGTAGCTAAAAGGGACGGGTCAAATGGGTTGAAAGTCACCCAAAGTTGATTTTTAATGCATACAAACTTCTAAATCATTTTATTCAAAAATTTAGATTATAATTGTAAAAAGGTTATTTTTGCAATCATACTTAACAGCTTAATTATTTAGAAAAAAGTGGACAAAAAGTATTAGCAGCCAGCAGGTCAACCCAACCCTAATTAGCCTGTTTCTACCTGGTTCAACTTAAGCCTATTTTGACCCATTTTGCCACCTCTGTTCGCCCATAACTCAAAACTTGAGTGAAAATTCTCAAACTTGTATCACCCATTTTTCTATGGATTGGATATCTTTTTCAGCAATAAAAGGTATTAAAACCAGCACAAGACCGGAGTGCTAGTCATTGATTCGTTGGCTGTTCATGGCGACATGCATAATTCTTTCCACCTCAGTTGGATGTATTCAAGTAGAATGTGTTTCCAATGCTGACAATCTCAATGTAAGGCAACATATTTTATTTATTATTTTTATCTTTTTGGTTTGATTAAGTATTTGAATATCCTCCGCTTTTGATATCCAAGTTAAGGATAAAGATAGCTGCATTATATAAATGGTCATGTGGATGCCAGTGTCTATAATAAGTTGAGTAAATTAAAAGTTGTTGTCCATATGGTTGTACCCTAATTATGGCTTTCGTCTAAAAGTTCATCTCCGTTTAAAACGTTTCAGATGCATCAAGTTGCAATTTCCAAAAGATGGCCTTTCAGTTTTCTAACCAATACACTGGTTTTTAGTCATCCTGCAAATTTGACGACACTTGATGCAAATCGCCTTTATATCTTCAGAACTCACACATTTGCAAGATGAAATGAATATGGAACTTGACAATGAGTTTTGTATTCATAAATTTCTAAGATACGTGTATATAAATCTCAGAAGTGTTCTTTACCCATTTTGCAACTTGTTCTTATGGTTACAATCGTGTTTGCAGCCAAACAGCAGGATTTTATAGCAAAAACTTACATGGGAGATGGACATAGTTTATTAGAAGCAAGGCTGGGTATCTATGTAACACGTTGTAGCATAAACAGGTGTAAAAAGTTCATTTTCTATTCTTTTATGTCAATTACTTGTTTAGAAAACAAGATTAGTGTTGGAAAATTTTTATACTGAATCTTGATATATATGTTCATTGCTTGTTTGGTTTCTATAAGCATGAACATATTAAGGAATGAGGAAAAAGTAGCAATTTCTTGCAGCTCATATGTATTTTGCCCTATAAGAATCTTTTGTAATGCTTGCAAAAGTATTATACAAAATTCTCCCTAAAAGGGAAATTAGGCACTGGAAACTTATCAAGTGTGATTGTGTTTACCTTTCATAGCAATCGAATCACCTTTGTAAAAGTAGAACAGTAATTAATTTGTTACATTAACAAAACTTGGGTCCAACACGGACAAAACTATAATCAATGTTTTTTTCATGCTAATATATTTGAAGGAAAATACAACATACCAGCTAGACATGAGCAAGCTCACCTTTGGTTGTCTTAACAGGAGTAGATGGACCTTTGAGAGCCGCCCTCATTTCTTCGTAGTGCACTGGTTTACACCAACATTTCCAATTCAAATACCCACAACTGGTGCATGTATTTGATGCCCGCCATGCTTTCTCTTCCTTCATTGATTGCGTAAACTTCTCATCGGATAGATCAACTGATTTCGTAAACCCAAAAAGATTAATATAAATGAAATGAAAGAACAACATACTGAAAGAAAACGAAAAGGTAAAATTAATCATACCATCGTCATCCCAAAGATCAGCTGGTGAAAAACCTGGCATCGAGAGTAATATGGACCGCGCCCTGCGGGTTTCTTCTAATCGTTCTTCTAAGTCTGCAAGCAATTCACCCATTTATACATATTATTTTTATCTATGAGAAAGTAATAAATAAATTATTAATGACAACTAGACACTCTAATAAAGATACGCCAATATGCCAACAACAAATAAGTAAACGAAATCAGTCGTATTTGAAATTAACAATCATAGGAAAGTAAATAAAAATATATATTGAAGAAGCAAAACATATTGAAAAAAGCTGAAAGAAGGTAAAAAGAAGACGTACCATCACCACCAAGCTTCTCATTTTGCTTGTGATGATCAGATAATGATGGCTTTTGGAGGTAGTTTGGTACTGCATGTAGAATTGAAGGGAAAAAAAATCAATTCCAGCAAAATTTTCCAGGAATTTCTACAATTAGCTTACAAATTTGTGATGATATATGTGCACCCCGCTTGTAATCATTTCTTAATATGACAAGTTGAAGGCCAATTCTATTTGCATAAAGTTTTTATATGAGCATATGATATATTAAAACAGGTTTATGATGCACACTTGATAAATAGTTAAATTGAGATAGTAAAAATGGTGACCATAAATTGGGTCATTTTAAGACTAAGTAAGCACGTCCATGAAAAGGTAAAAGATAGATTACAACTTCATGACCGTGTTACTAGTAAGAGGTAACATACCATAATAGTCAACAGCATCGGCTTCCTTCTGGTATTGGGGAATAGAATAAACATCCATTTTTGCAATTGGTTTGATTCTTCCTGTAAATGAACATTGATTTAGGAAATTTATTGTATATGCTAGTTAAAGTATTCAACACAGGCTGCTGCTTCTTCTTCTTCTTCTTCTTCTTCTTCTTCTTCTTCTTCTTCTTCTTCTTCTTCTTCATCATCATCATCATCATTATTATTGCTACGAGTTTTCATAGGCTGAATATGCTTGAGGTTTATATCAACGGTGAAACCTTTATTACGTGCACCCTTTTTGGGTGCCGACTTGCCATCCCAAGAACCTATAACCTTTGGCATCAATTTGACCCTATTGACATCAATTAAGACCATATAGTTCACATATATGAAAATGGTCATGTATAAAAAAAAAAAAAAAAAAAAAAAAAAAAAAAAAAAAAAAAAAAAAAAAAAAAAAAAAAAAAAAAAAAAAAAAAAAAAAAAAAAAA
>LBNU01027360.1:10639-45789 GCA_014162995.1 Artemisia annua | reverse complement strand
ACCCTTCAAAACAGTCACAATACCCCTTCAAATGGCCTTAGAGACACTTCTTTTCGTAATAGTCACAATGGTTCAGAATTAGTGACGCTTTAGCGACGACCTAGCGACAGAATAATCGTCGCTAACTGCCACCGGCTCAAACAGTCGCGATGGATCGCCCTTTGATGCCTTTTCAATAGATCTAACCGTAACCATTGCAATTAGACGCGTCTTTACCATGATGACGGTCAATTAGAGACGGTTTAGTGACGATTTAGTGACAGAAAAACTGTCACTAATTTCAATTTCGTGGCAATCACTAATAACAACAAAACTATAATAAGTAATGTTCCAACAATATCAAATATATACCATTTGATTCAACCACAAAACCTGTGAAAGCAAGTCTGATTCTCACCCCCAATAATGATATGGCCGGGCATTAAGTGAATGTCTTCAAAATATCATCACTGCCAAAAGGTATTGATGATGAAACAGTTGGCTGCAATATTTCGGTCACATGCCATGCTGGAGAGCTGATATAATAATTTGAAACCGATGTAGGTCCAAAGTGTTGCTTTATAGTCCTGATTATGACCAAGCAGATACAATTAGGCCATGTTCTTATACAAATTGATTGAAATATATAGATAAGAAAAAATATTTTGTTTGTCAATCTTCTATACAAACCCATGTGAATTTAACAAGAGGTAGGCCATTATACGAACCAAATGCCTATTATCATTTTTATTTGGGTGGCTAGCTATAATTATAGACACTATAAATATAAGCCTGAGGTTTGAGACCTCCATCAAACTAAACCTACCAATTCACATATTCTCAATAAACCAGACTTTTTTTTGCTCCAAAAGCATGGGTGCTTTCCGTTTTCAGTCATTAGTTTCTAACACAAAACAACTAATCAAACTGAACAGCAAGCATCAACGAGACATTCCTAAAGGATACTTGGCTGTATATGTGGGAGAAGTCCAATGGAAACGGTTTGTGGTTCCTTTATCTTATTTAGATCAACCCTTGTTCCAAGAGTTGCTCCGGAGATCAGAGGAAGACTTTGGGTTTAACCATCCGATGGGAGGACTTACCATTCCTTGCCGTGAAGAAGCTTTTGTCCATCTTACTAACCAATTAGGCATTTCATAGATTGAGGACGAGAAACAGTCATCCCCAAAAGATTTTCGGTGTTAAGGAGTAGTGCTTTTTTGTTTTTAGAACATAGATGGTACAATAGGTGATGTTGTAAAAAGGTTCAGTCCCATTTTGGGATGATTACATATAAATTAGTTTTTTTAGTGTATATATGTTTTGATACAAAATGTTCTCATTCATCTAACTTTTTGTGGATTAACACGTTTAACGAACAAACTCAATAATATGAATTACTGCCTCAACTCTGATGCATTAATCTACTATCGTGTTTGACCATATAGCTAACTATTAAGTTAAGAAACCTTTAATTGATTGCTATAGATCACAAAATAACAAAAGAAATGGGCCAATTTGGTCCAACAGGTCAACAGCTGTTGAAATTGTATTTTATTGATACACATACCTTATACTTCACTTTTGTAAAGAAAATGTCTGAGTTGTTATAGTAAATGATGTAATCTAGATCTTGTCTAAAAAACTATTTTAGAATAAACAAAAGAAGTGTTTGAAAATCAATTTGTTCTAATTTGTACAAAGTTGTGGTAGTTTTGACCCAAACATGTGTTCAAATACTTTAGTAGTTTGGAAACATACTTGGCCATTTCAATTATGTAACATGATCCCATAAATGCACCAGCCATTGCCTTGTTGTTTGCCTGCGTGTGAAGACAATCTGGAGAAAGATAAGAAGCGGGTGGAACCTTACCACTCCTGTCTCTTTTCCTTCATTCGATTGACATCAGTATGAACAAGGTTGCTGATTTTGGTTGCTCTCGCCTTAACAAAGTCATTCATGGAGTGTTTCAGTGTGGTCTTTAGGCCATTTGGAAATGGTGGAATAAATTGGATCATGCGTCTTTGTGTTGGAAAATTTAGTGCACTTGAGGGATCAAATCATACTTGGAAATGGGTTTGGAGGTACGGAGTGTACACCCATCAAGTCCCTGATTACCCTGACTCAATAGTGGTTGTGCTAGTGTGAATCTGATGCATGAATCTGATTCTGCTGCTAGTGTTGTGAATCTGCTGCTAGGATTCTGCTGCCAGCTGTTCATGCTGCTAGCTGATTCTGCTGATGACTCTGCTGCTAGCAGATAATGTAACTGTTTTTTTTTGGGTAAAGGGGAGTAATCCTGCACCCTGGTAAATATATTAACCAAAAATCTTTTAAGTACAATGGATATGGGTGAAGTCCCACATCTCAGCCCGTTACATAGGCTAAAAGCTTACATAACAAGATACTTCCTAATTTCTAAAAACTAGAAATCAAACCACAACTCAATGATAACAAGAACAACGAAATGAATTACTTCCTAGGGCCTTGAAGCTTGGTACCATACATGGCATTAAAAGCATCCAAATTACCGGGAAGATCATACACCTGACTTTCAATTAACATGCTAGGATAGGTTTCTCTTGTGTTTGCTTAGATCTAATGAAACCTAGCTATTGATTACTTGTTGTTGGTTTGTTGTTAATTGTTGTGGGTAGGTGATGTCGATGTTAGGCTTAAGAAAACTGGCTAACTTCAAATTGGTAACTTGCTTGAACGTCTTAAGAAACATGAATGGATGTATACTATGATTATTTGGTTTTATTTAATGCATAAGTAATTACTAGTGATTTCATGGTTTGGATACTAAACGTGTCGCTATAGAATGAAGTTTGCGCTTATAGAGTTAGGGAAGATCGTACACGGCCCTACGAACGGTATTAAGGAATATAACCCGTCATCCACACAATTGTAACAAAACAATTAACCGGTAAAAGATAGCTAGAGAGTAATGAAATCTAACTAAACACACTTTTCTCCATATTAGTTTCACAACCACTTTTATTTGCTTGTTATTTTTTTTCATTTGCATTAGTAGATATTTGGGTTAGTTGATTAGCAACTAATTCCACCCACTCTTCCAAATACCCGAGATTTTTACTTGCTTTCCATAAAACATACAAATACAAAAAGAATCATCCCTCACCCTTAGACCTAATTAGAGTAGTTTTCAATCATAACGACACTATTCCCCGAGAGAACGATCAATCCCCCGTACTTGCCACTTCACTATACTTCATCGGTCAGGTACACTGCCTGTGGGGATTGCAAGCTTCTCAAGATCCCTTGAGAGGTAAAACCTATTGCAAGGTTGCAAAACCTACGCATCATGTTTTTCTAAGCCTAACATCGATATCACCCAATCAAAACAAGAAAAAATAGGAAGCAAGAATTATAAACTAAACCAACTAGACCTATTGAAGTTGTCACGCCTTAATTGATGGAGATAGACACAAACATCAACAAGAAATCAATAAGATCTAATTAGTTATACACAAGTTTCACACAATCATTGGTAAACACTAGGTGAATTAGCAAAACATTATCAATGAAGAACAAGCAACAATAATAATGGAAGACATAATTATGATAGAATCAACACACCAATACAAGATGTTTATGGAGTGATTGAAACCCTTTAAGTTGCTGGAAAAACACCTACCCTAACCCTAGAATCGGACTTAGGGTTTGGGGCTTACAAAAAATTGATGCGTGGTTTGCGACCTACGCAGTAGGTTTTACCTCTCAAGGGATCTTGAGAAGCTTGCAATCCCTACCAGGCAGTGTACCTGACCGATGTAGTATAGTGAAGTGGCAAGTACCGGGGGATTGATCGTTCTCTCGGGGAATAGTGTTGTTAGGATTGAAAACTACTCTAATTAGGTCTAAGGGTGAGGGATGATTCTTTTTGTATTTTTATGTTTTATGGAAAGCAAGTAAAAATCTCGGGTATTTGGAAGAGTGGGCGAAATTAGTTGCTAGTCAACTAACCCAAATAACTACTAATGCAAATAAAATAAAATAACCAGAAAATAAAAGTGGTTGTGAAACTAACATGGAGAAAAGTGTGTTTACTTAGATTTCATTACTCCCTAGCTATCTTTTACCGGTTAATTGGTTTGTTACAATTGTGTGGATGACGGGTTGTGTTCCTTAATACCATTCGTAGGGCCGTGTACGATCTTCCCTAACTCTATAAGCACAAACTTCATTCTATAGCGACACGTTTAGTATCCAAACCATGAAATCACTAGTAATTACTTATGCATTAAATACAACCAAATAATCGTAGTACACATCCGATTCATGTTTCTTAAGACGTTCAAGCAAGTCATCAATTGGAAGTTAGCCAGTTTTTTTAAGCCTAACATCGACATTACCCACCCACAACAATTAACAACAAACCAACAACAAGTAATCAATAGCTAGGTTTCATTAGATCTAAGCAAATACAAGAGAAACCTAGCCTAGCATGTTAGTTGAAAGACAAGCATAAGATATAATCACACAACACATAGACATACTGAATGATTTAATGGAAGACTTATTGTTAATTAAGCATGGATGAAACAAGGGTGAAAAACCCTTGAAAAAGGCAGTAAATTCGACCTAGGGTTTATCCCTAAAGTTATCCCAAAAGTTACACTCTTTAATGAAGAAAAATCCTAAAGTGTATATAGAAAATACATTTTGACGGCGTCAGATTATTAATCCTGACGCCGTCAACTCGCCGTGTCTAGGGTTATCGGATCACCTAGATCTACTTATGATGCCGTCAGTCTTTAAAACCTTCTGGGCCGTCTCTTTTTAACTTAACACCTGACTGCCTGGACCTTGTATCACCTGACGCCGTCAGGTGTCAACATGTTGAATCCTTCCTTGGTCGTCTAGTAGAGTCTGAATCCCACTCTTTTGTCTTCAGGTGACGGCGTCAGCATCTAAAGCCTGACGCCGTCAGGTAGGAATTCCAGCATGATTTGAGACTTTGTCGTTTTCTTCACTTTTATGCTCCAAAAACGTCCAAAATGCAATGTTTTCCATAATTCCTCCTGAAAGTACCTAAAATGACAAAAGGAACGATTTAAGGCAATAGTTGATCATAAAATAACGATTTAGGGATTAAATGACCCCCTAAAAACGTAACACTTTTCGCCTCATCAAATACCCTTACAATTGAGATTTGCTTGTCCTCAAGCAAATGCGCTTTTATTCCAATCAAAATATGAGCTAGGGGTCATTTAACACTAATATAAAAGTAATTACAACAAATAGTTATTCCACCCTAGTTATAAAAAGCACGGAAATCATACACTAGCCCCTTAGCAAATAGATTACCATAAGCTTTGGAAAGGATCAAAAACCTCCTCCACTAGGCGTAAGCACCTAAGATAAACTATCAAAGAGGGCTTTTCAATGGTTGTAACATTAGGTGTAGGGATATGATAAACATGGTTTGTTGGAATAGAAGGTATTTTTACTGGTGGCGAGTTAACTATCTTGATCAAATACATGCACAATATGGCGTTGCTAAGCCAAGACTCGACTCAACTTAAGCTAATAACAAAATAATGAAAACATAAATAAACATAAAAGGAAACGGGATGGTAGTCCGTATGTTTTTTCTCTCTTTCTTTTTCCAATTTTTTTTCTTGTTTTTTCAATATTTTTCATACACTCTTGGCCTACCATCCAAAATAATACATCGTAGGGGCCTCGGTTCTCCCCTTACATTTGAACTTTTACATACTTTACAAATAACTATTCTAATGACTCGAATCAAGATAATCGAGACATTTAGAGTACTTTAAAATAGTAGCACACATATGGGGGTAATAATTGATGTTCTTCCCCATTACTCACTTACATTAGTACTTTACCCATGAGTCCCAATCGTCCCTAAACAATATGTACAAGATATGACTCGACTTAGCAACCATGTAATCAATAAGACAATTAACAAAGGGTTTAAACAAATGTTGTCACAATAATGCACTGAAGATAAGTGCATACAAGGTAGGCTAAGGCGATTTGGGTGTACATTTGGGGTGGATTGTAAACAAATTCTTCTTTTAAGTAAAATGCTTAAAGTTAGAAATGAAAAGATATGCTCTGAGGGGTGTACTAGGGGTATCGTGTACTAAAAATGAGTACAACGCTAAGGGTGTGGGAAATTACTTGACCAATGAAGTCAATGTAATTATAATATAGGTGTAAAACAAGGGGTTTATCCTAATGCCTCTTATCATGTAGTAGATCTAACTACACGAATGTAGTGTCACTTGTGGATTTGGGATGGTCACAAACGCAAGTTCTAAAATCTAAATACTACCGGTACGCAAACAAGCATAAATGCTTTTCCTAAATAAATTTAGTAGATCGCTGGCGCGAGTCTTTTGACGCTTCAACTAACGGATGGTCACTAGTGCACTTCTTGGATCGCTGGCGCGTTATTTGCATAACGGATGGTCACCAAGTCATACACTAGATCGCTAGCGCATTAGTCAATTAATCTAACACTCGAATGGTCACTACCTTATTCATAAATTTTGAGTGGTACAGTTTTTGTGCTAATAATACAATTCCCTATCTATGAGACACTTATTATGCCTAAAGTTTCACTCCTATATGTTGTAAAAAATTTAAATTTGGCGCTAAAATTGCCCTAACAAATGTTCCTCTCAGTTTTATTACACATCTACCATTAAACAAACAAAAAGCAAGCGTAATTGCATTTTCTAAGGTGTCTTCATTTACCCTTCCTTACGCTTAAGCCAAACATTGTCCCTAATGTTCACTAAAAATATGTAAAAGTAAAGAAAATGAAAGAATGAAACAAATACCCCCTGATTTATTTGGTGTGGATCGTGTGGTAACATGGCTAAATCTTCTTCCAAGATGATGTAATATCTTCAAGATTAAAGCAGCGCCAAAAGCTTGATTCCATGTCATCTTCTTGTCCACTATAACCTGTTAAACCTGAGAAAACAATCTACACAAACATTGCGTAAAATCGGCGGTAAGATCTATATAAGGATATAATGCTTGTGGAATGAATGTTTGCAGATTCCTGGAGTTAAAGATGCAGTAAATTTCATAATCCCGGCAGAAAAACAAAACTTTCAAAAACTTTCTGGAATTAGTGCCTGATGCCGTCAGGTTATAATGCCTGACACCGTCAGAACTGGTCTGACAGAATTTTCATGTTTAGTTTCCGGAAAATTTCTGGAAAAACAAATACCTTAATTCCTGAAATCCTGCAAAATTTCATTATGACTCGATACAAGCATTTGACTCAAACAAATACTAATATGTATGTTTATTTTATATTGTTATGATTCATGTTCAATTCGTTCTTTGAAAACAAATTTGGATTCCCCTTACACTTATCTTTTGCAAAATACCTTTATATGTAGTTAAGACGAAGTTAAAAACAAAATAAAGCATTTTCACAATGTAATTTGAAACATGAATCGTTAGCAATAAAAATAAAGTATGCATACGGAAACAAATAAAATCAAATAAACAAACAAACAAAACAAATAAAGCTTGGATTGCCTCCCAAGAAGCACTTTTCTTTATTAACGAGTCTTGTAGCTAGACTCAAAATCACGTTCTATTACGTGACTCCATCGTTGGTCACGGTTTCTAAGTCATCCTCGGGCTCCCCATCGGAATTACTCTCATAGTAAAGATACTTAGGTTCTTTGAAATCACTAATATCCTATTGATATTTGGAACTTAACTCACTAACGCCTTCAAAGAATCCCCATGACATATCAAAAGTGTTCTTACACCCTCTTCTAATATCATCATCGCTTAGTATAAGTTGAGATCCAAGCTTATCAAGTGTATCGCAATCCACCTTCTCCATATTAGTTTCACAACCACTTTTATTTTCTTGTTATTTTATTTTATTTGCATTAGTAGTTATTTGGGTTAGTTGACTAGCAACTAATTCCGCCCACTCTTCCAAATACCTGAGATTTTTAGTTGCTTTCCATAAAACATAAAAATACAAAAAGAATCATCCCTTACCCTTAGAACTAATTAGAGTAGTTTTCAATCCTAACGACACTATTCCCCGAGACAACGATCAATCCCTCGGTACTTGCCACTATACTATACTACATCGGTCAGGTACACTGCCTGGTGGGGATTGCAAGCTTCTCAAGATCCTTTGAGAGGTAAAACCTACTGCGTAGGTCGCAAACCACGCATCAAGTCATTTTTATTCATCCTTCTTACTCCAATTGTCTATTAGAGCCATCAATTTAGGAATCCCCCAAATCCGAAACCCTAGGATCGAATTGAGAATTGAAACTTATGAATGCCTTGTGATTGATGTTGTTTTGGCAATAATTAAGGCACTAGTTAGTTATATTTTCGAAATGGGTTTTGTATTACTCGTGGGAATCACGGATTCGACCATGACCCTTTTGCTTTTTAGCCATTTTCTATTAAAAAGGGTGTTTGGGTCAAGGATGTATAAGTTTCAAACTTGATTTTTCCCTCGTAATCTCAGATTTGAATATTGCATAGGCTGACGGCGTCAGCCCGTTAGGCGTGACGGCGTCAGACCTGTCTGATGCAACTCGTTGCCTTCAAACTAGTTTATAACCTCCCTCGTTCTTTCTTGCTTTGTTCCAGGAAATGAGTAAGCGATCCAGAAGCCACAGAGCTGGGTCTTCTAGAGCCCCACAAGAGAGTTTGGCGGACAAGGTAAGGATTTGGGGCGTCTTTGATAGTGATGAAGCCACCGCTAGGTACAACGAGCTTCGCCATCATGACATTGACCATGGTGCCATCATCGACTGGAATTTCTTGGCCACTAGTGGACTCGAGGAAGATTTTCTCGAGAGCTTCCAAACCGATGACTTTACAGGTCCACAATGGGTATGGTTGTTTAGGTTGCAAGAGCAGGTGTACGACGAGCTGGTACGTGAGTTTTTGGCTACCTTTCATTTTGATATTGGGACAGGGAGAAGTGATGTGGGATCCACCTCGGTTTACTTTAGATTGGGAGGTGAGGATCGTTCTTGTTCTATTCTAGAGCTGGGTTGGAGGTTGGGGCTCTACAGCCAGCACGAGGNTTGATTACTTGCCATGATGGAGATTGGAAGTTGAATGGAGCAATAACCAATTCAGGAGATGCTCTAATCACACCCAACGATAGCAATAAAACATTTGACCCAGGAGGGGGTTCGTTAACTAAGAAGAACTCTTGCTATCAAAGTTGACAAAGCCAATGACCATATCCTAAAAGAACAAGGACCAAATTAAAATTTCATGCAAAATACCCAAAACGCGGGCTCCTGACGGCGTCAGCCCGTTTGCACAGGTTTTATAAGCACCAACCCATCACTTTCATCATAAACCCCACAAATCCTATCCACCCCACATATCACTACCGAGTCTCCAAAGGCCAATTCGATCCATTTCATTGCTAATCTCCACGTGGTAAGTGATTTTTATTCATCCTTCTTACTCTAATTGTCTATTAGAGCCATCAATTTAGGAATCCCCCAAATCCGAAACCCTAGGATTGAGTTGAGAATTGAAACTTATGAATGCCTTGTAATTGATGTTGTTTTGGCAATAATTAAGGCATTAGTTAGTTAGATTTTCGAAATGGGCTTAGTATTACTCTTGGGAATCACGGATTCGACCATGACCCTTTGGCTTTTTAGCCATTTATCTGTCAAAAAGGGTGTTTGGGTCAAGGATCTATAAGTTTCAAACTTGATTTTTCCCTTGTAATCTCGGATCCGAAAATTACAAAGGCTGACGGCGTCAGCCCGTTAGGCGTGACGACGTCAGACCTGTCTGATGCTCCTCGTTGCCTTTAAACTAGTTTATAACCTTCCTCGTTCTTTCTTGCTTTGTTCCAGGAAATGAGTAAGTGATCTAGAAGCCACAGAGCTGGGTCCTCAAGAGCCCCACAAGAGAGTTTGGCGGACAAAGTGAGGAGTTGGGGCGTCTTTGATAGTGATGAAGCCACCGCTAGGTACAACGAGCTTCGCCATCATGACATTGACCATGGTGCCATCATCGACTGGAATTTCTTGGCCACTAATGGACTCGAGGAAGCTTTTCTCAAGAGCTTCCAAACCAATGACTTTACGGGTCCACAATGGGTATGGTTGTTTAGGTAACAAGAGCAGGTGTATGATGAGCTAGTACGTGAGTTTTTGGCTACCTTTAATTTTGATATTGGGACAGGGAGAAGTGATGTGGGATCCACCTCGGTTTACTTTATATTGGGAGGTGACGATCGTTCTTGTTCTATTCTAGAGCTGGGTTGGAGGTTGGGGCTCTACAGCCAGCACGAGGCTACCCAGGTCGGGTTTATGGCCCGTTTAAGTCAGGGGGTGACCATCAAGAATGACATGAGGAGTACAGAGTTTTGGCCCACTATTGGGGATGGGGTGTATGTGTCTAAAGTTTCTGGAGCCTCTGCTATTAGGGACCCTAGGGTTAGGCTCATTCATCGGTGCTTATCCTACACTTTGTCAGGTAGGCATAGCTCCCAGCATAGGATCACCTATTTGGACCTCTTCTTCTTATACACGATTTACTCCCTGGATGTTTTCTGTAACATCCCATTCTGGGTAGCCAGTTATCTTCATGGGGCAGTCGGGGAGAAGAGCAGTGACCTGATCTATGGGGGGATGTTTATCACCAAGCTGGCGAGGTCATACAGGGTTCTGACTCTGGAGATCTGGGATTATTTGAGTGTAGGGGGTGTTTGTAGGGTAGTCAGGGCTAGATCCCTGAAGCAGATGCACATCTTGACGGAGCTCGTGTCGGGACAGTATTCTTGGTGGGCACCTAGGCCTGCTGTGATGGGTGGTGGAGATGGAGATGATGATGATGATGATGACGAGGATGCACCACAGCATCAGCAGAAGCATGGGGGTTATGAGGCCGGTTCTGCTGATTACTACCGGCACATGAGTCAGGGAGACTGGCAGGCTCACCAGGGGGTCTGGATGGGTCAGGTGGATGCATAGAGGACCACTACTGACCAGAGGTTTGATTGGATGTATGATCACACGGTACGACAGATGCAGCACTTATCTACTCATGATAAGGTTCAGCCCCATCTAAAGATTGACCATTCCCCGGTCGTGAGCAGGATTACCCGCCTTATGGGTACTATGGGCATCTCCCTCATGGCTATGACTACCGCTATGGCCCCCCTCCCCAGTGATGTTTTTATGTTATTGATGCGCGGGATTGTGACCACGCACTAGGGTTTTACCTCTCAAGGGATCTTGAGAAGCTTGCAATCCCCACCAGGCAGTGTACCTGACCGATGCAGTATAGTGTAGTGGCAAGTACCGGGGGATTGATCGTTCTCTCAGGGAATAGTGTCGTTAGGATTAAAAAGCTACTCTAATAGGTCTAGGGGTGAGGGAAGATTCTTTTTGTATTTTATATTTTTAGGAAAGCAAATAAAAATCTCGGGTTTTGGAAGAGTGGGTGGAATTAGTTGCTAGTCAACTAACCCAAATTACTACTAATGCAAATAAAATAAAATACCAAGAAAGTAAATGTTTGTGAAAACTATAATGGAGAGAAGTGTATTTACTTAGATTTCCTTACTCCCTAACTATCTTTTACCGATTGATTAGTGTGTATTAATTGCGTGGATGACGGTTTGTATTCCTTAATACCATTCGTAGGGGTGTGTACGGACTTCCCCTAACTCTATGAGATCCTAATTCACTCCTATGTCGAGCCGGCTAAGAAGCTCCTAACATGGGATCACTAGAATTCACTCATGCATTAAATACAATCAAAATAACCTTAGTACACCTTGGTTCATGTTTCTTAAGACGTTCAAGCATGTTACCAACCGGAAGTCTGCCAGTTTTCTTAAGCCTAACATCGATAATCACCCATCCAATACAATTAATAACACACCATTCAATCAATAATCAATAGTTAGGTTTCATTAGATCTAAGCAAACACAAAGAAAACTTAGCCTAGCATGTTAAACAAAAGACAAGAACAAGATAGAAACAAACAACACATAGACATATTGAATGATTAATTGATTACTTATCTTCAATGTAACATGAGAGATCCAAGGGTATAAAACCCTTAAAAAAGCTACAAAAATCGTCTAGGGTTTCTCTCTAAAAAGTTCCACACTAATGACTAAAAATTATGTGAATATATATAGAAAAACAGATCTGACGGCGTCACGTTATGGACTTGACGCCGTCACCTCGCCGTGGTTAGGGTTTCTTGATGGTCTTCTTGACGCCATCCCTCTTTAATCAGTTCTGGCTTATCAAGACTTGACGCCGTCAGGTGTGGTCTTGACGCCGTCGAGGTACTGTTCCAGCAGATTTTTGACACTTTGTCGAATTCTTCACTTTTATGCTCCGAAAACGTCCAAAATGCTTCATTTTCTAGAATTTCTCTCCAAAGTACCTAAAATGCCAAAAGGAACGATTTAGGGCGATATTTGATCAAATAAATACAATTTAGGGCTTAAATGACCCCCGAAAAGCGGTACACTTTTTGCCTCATCAAATACCCTTACACTTGAGATTTGCTTGTCCTCAAGCAAATGCGCTTTTATTCTAATCAAAATACAAGTTAGGGGTCATTTAACGCTAATATAAAAGTAATTACAACAATTAATCGTTCCCCCTTAATCATAATAAGCACGGAGATCATATACTAGCACCTCACAAGTAGTGTTTAGATACTCACATCTCTCAGCTGTCATAGAATTATATCTCATAAATGAAAATGGACAATATCTCTCACTACTTGTCATAGCAAATAGATTACCATAGGCTTGGGAAAGGATCGAAAACCTTCTCCACTAGACGTAAGCACCTAAGATAAACTATCAAAGAGGACTTTACAAAAAGGGTTGTAATGAGGTGTAGGGATATGATAAACACGGTTTTGTTGGAAAAGGGATATTTTACTGGTGGCGAGTTAAAGATCTTGATTAATTACATGTACAAGATGGCGTTGCTAAGCCAAGACTAGAATCGACTTAAGCTAATCAAAAACTAATAAAAACATAAAAAGAAACGGGATGGTAGTCCGTATGTTTTTTCTACTTTTCTTTTTCTCATTTTATTTTGTATTTTTCTTGATTTTTCGATTTTTTTTTTTTTTTTTTTTTTTTTTTTTTTTTTTTTTCTACCATCCAAAATAATACATCATAGGGGCCTCGGTTCTCCCCTTACACTTGAACTTTTACATACTTTACAAATAACTAATCTAATGACTCGAATTAAGATAATCGAAACACTTGGAGTACCTTTAAAATATTTAGCACATATGGGGGTAATAATGTTGTTCTTCCCCATTAATCCATTACACTAGTACTTTACCCATGCGTCCCAGTCGTCCCAAAACAATATGTACAAGGATATGACTCGACTTAGCAACCATGTAATCNTTTTTTTTTGCCCTACCATCCAAAATAATACATCATAGGGGCCTCGGTTCTCCCCTTACACTTGAACTTTAACATACTTTACAAATAACTAATCTAATGACTCGAATTAAGATAATCGAAACACTTGGAGTACCTTTAAAATATTTAGCACATATGGGGGTAATAATGTTGTTCCTCCCCATTAATCCATTACACTAGTACTTTACCCATGAGTCCCAATCGTCCCAAAACAATATGTACAAGGATATGACTCGACTTAGCAACCATATAATCAATTAGATAATTAACTAAGGGTTTAAAAAAATGTTTTCACAATAATGCACTAAAGATGAATGCATACAAGGTAGGCTAAGGCGATTTGGTTGTACATTTGGGGGTGGATTGTAAACAAATTCTTCCTTTAAGTAAAATGCATAAAGTTAGAAACGAAAAGATAGGCTCTGGAGGGTGTACTAGGGTATCGTGTACTAAAAATGAGTACAACGCTAAGGGTGTGGGAGAATTACTTGACCAATGAAGTCAATGTAATTATAACAAAAACACAGGTGTAAAACAATGGGTTAATCCTAATGCCTCTTATCATGTAGTAAATCTAACTACACGAATGTAGTCTCACTTGTGGATTCGGGATGGTCTTAACGCAAGTTCTAGAATCTAAGTGCTACCGGTACACACATCATAGCATTAAAGATGAATGCTTTTCCTACCAATTCTAGGGGCGAACCTCACATATTTGGGGTGGAAAAAATTTTTAGTGGTACGGTTTTTGTGCTAGTCATGTAACTCCTATCCATGAGACGCTCATTAAGACCAAAGTTTCACTTCTAAATGTTCTAAAAATTTTTAAATTTGGCACTAAAATTACCCTAACAGGTATTTATCTCAGTTTTATTACACATCTACCATTAAACAAACAAAAATCAAGCGTAATTGCATTCTCTAAGGTATCGTAATTTACCCCCTACACTTAAGATGAACATTGTCCCCAATGTTCAAATAATAAGATGTAAAAGTAAATAAGGTAAAAGAATGAAATCAAATACTCCCCTGATTTGCTCGGTAGATAAAGGGGTAACATGGTTAGATCTTCTTCCAAGAAAATGAACACTCAAAGCTTCCCTTCCGAAATATAAATCATCTTCTTGTCCAAAATAACCTGTTAAACCTGAGAAAACAAACACGAAAACCTGCATAACATCGGCGGGATAAATCTGTATAAGGATATAATGCTTGTGAAATGAATATCTTGCAGATTCCTGGAGTTTATAAGTTAGAGATTTTATAAAGCACTTTATGATTCCGGAAGAAAAATAAAATTTTCAAAAAAAATTCAGAAAACTGAACTTGGCGGCGTCAGCCTGGAGCTTGACGCCGTCAGAAGTGATCTGACAGATTTCTCATGTTAAGTTTCCAGAAAATTTCTGGAAAAACTCAATTCTTACTTCCTGAAAATCCTGCAAAATATCATTATGACTCGATACAAGCATTTGACTCAAACAATTACTAATATGTATGCTAATTTAATATTGTTATGATTCATGTTCGTTTGTTCTTATAAACCGATTTAGATTTCCCTTACACTTATCTTTTGCAAAATACCTTTATATGTAGTTAAGACGAAGTTAAAAACAAAATAAAGCATTTTTACAATTTAGTTTGAAGCATGAATCAATAACAATAAAAATAAAATATACATACGGAAATAAAAACAAACAAACAAATAAATAAACACACAAAGCAAATAAAACTTGGGTTGCCTCCCAAGAAGCGTTTTTCTTTATTAACGAGTCTTGTAGCTAGACTCAAAGTCACGGGCTCTATTATGTGACTCCATCATTGGTCACATCCTCTAGGTCATCCTCGGGCTTAGTCTTATACTCCGGACCTAGTTGCAAGCATTCTTTCTAGAACCCAAATATCCTACTCATGACATAGTCTACTCCTCTGCTTCTATCCTTGTCATTCCTATAGTAGACAGCTTGCTTGTGCTCCTTCTCGATGTTTGACAAGAGTCGGTATTGCTCTATCTTATAAGGCATTTGGTAAGCTATATCATCGGTCTCGTCCCTGAATCTAACCATCCCTAGAGATGGGTCATAATTCATTTTAGAGGCCTCAACAAACGGCTTCCCAAAAACTACTTGAGTTAAGCATGTGTCAACTACCGGACGAATATCCTCAACGATCACGAAGTCGGTTACGTAGGTGAAATTCCCTATATAGACATGTAGTCCCCTAACTCTACCTACAAAATGGCTTATCCACCCCGTGCTAGGAAATGTTCTAGGTCCCAGTTGCTTTTTCATAATTAGATTGTAGTGGGCCCTAGTCATGACGTTTATTGGGGACTTAAGATCTATGTAAGCCTTCCAAACATGCAAGTGACCTATATTGCATGGTATGTTGATGTTGGGAGGGTCACCGGTTTTGATGATTGGGTTACCTAAGGAGTATGGTGTTTCGGGGTCATTGAATAAATTCTTATGGTACGCCCGTTCTTCCTTAGTGGGTAACCTATTGAAGTAGTCCTATTCATTATCTACTTCTTCTAATTCACTTATTTTAACTTCCTTATCAACCTCAACTTCCTTAACCTCATTCTTAGGTTCAATTTCTAGTCTAACTTCATCCTTATCACTTTCTTCCATATTCTTATCGAGTGGCTTGATGGTGACAACGTTGACGAAGTGGACATGTTTAGATGAAGAAGGGTCTTTGACTTGGGGTCCGCTATTTGTTTTCCTAGCGTCCTTATGTGGAGG
The DNA here is from genome assembly GCA_014162995.1 of Artemisia annua. NCBI lineage: Eukaryota > Viridiplantae > Streptophyta > Magnoliopsida > Asterales > Asteraceae > Artemisia > Artemisia annua. Next base: position 29,614 of record LBNU01027360.1, on the reverse strand, counting down.
TGATAGCACTTGGTTGTTGAGGGCCTTCAATAAGTTGTCAATCTTATTGGTCATCTCTAGTTGTTGTTCATTAAATTCGGAAGTGAATTTAGATATACGAGCTTCTTGAGTTGCCATAAAATTGGACATCAATCCTTCAAGGTTATTGGTACTACCATAGTTGTTGGAAGGATTGTTGTTGAAGGTACGGTTCGAGGAGAGACCGTTGGGTTGAAAACGATTAGGTTGGTTGGAAGAATTGGTTTGGGGCGCGTTTTGGTTTGGCTTCCACCTAAGGTTTGGGTGATTTTTCCAAGATGGGTTGTAGGAATCACCGTAAGGGTTTGGCTCGGGTTTGAAAGTGTACCACTTGTCTCTCGCTCCGTCGGTACGCGAGGATGCGTAGTCCGCAAAAGCTTGTTCGGGGAGTTCTATGCAATCACGAGTGTCGTGGGGACCACTACATAATTCGCACAAAGAAGTGATTTTGTTCACTTGGCTTGAAGGTTTAGGAGCCTCGTAGGACTTCATAAGAAACTTGACTTGGTCTTCAAGCTCTATGATCCTACGATCGGAAGTGCTTGAATTGTTCGAAGGCAAAGATATTGCCTTGACCGTTTTATTCAAATCAGGGGGATCATTCCAACTTTCGTTGTCATAAAGAGGAAGATCTTCTAGGAGATCCCATGATTGATCCGCACTTAGATCACGTAGCTTGCCACCGGCCGCTTGGTCAATGGTTTGCCTCGTGGGGATATTGATATGGTCATAGAAGATTTGGTCTTGGAGCCAAAGGTCTATGCCATGATGAGGGACTTTTTAGAGTAAATCCTTGAATCGAGTCCATGCCTCGTAGAAGGTTTTGCCTTGGCGTTGTTGGAACTCCAAGATATCATTCCTTAGCTTTGTGGTTCTTCCCGGTGGGAAAAATTGAGCTAAGAAGCGAGTTGTGAGATCATCCCAAGAGGTGATGGATCCTGCGGGTAGACGCTCTAGCCACTGACTAGCATGGTCTCGCAGAGAGAATTGGAAGAGATGTAATCGGGTAGTCTCTCGAGTTTCAACATCAAGGTCTATGGAATCTATGATCTTAAGGAAATCCTTGAGGTGTTGATTAGGATCTTCGGAACGAAGTCTATGGAATGCACATCCGCTTTGCACCAACTGGATGGTGTCGGATTGCAAGGGAGACACATTGGCTCCTTGGGTGAGCTCAATGGTGTTTCGATAGCCTTGGTGGCTAGGACGGGAGTACTCTCCTAAAGTACGGGCTCTAGGAGGTTGGTTTGGTTGGGGTGGTTGTTCTGGTGGTGGGTTGTTGGGATCAAGGATATTACCACCTTCCATGTTGGCGGATGGTAATGGTTACGAACAAAGACACGAAGAAATAAGATAGACTAAAGAAAAACCTAGAAAAATAAAATAAAAATCTCACTAGAAAGGAATCTAGTGAGTAGACTTAATAAAATAAAAATTCAACCTAAACAATAACTATTCCCCGGCAGCGGCGCCAAAAACTTTGATGCGCGAGATTGCGACCACGCACTAGGGTTTTACCTCTCAAGGGATCTTGAGAAGCTTGCAATCCCCACCAGGCAGTGTACCTGACCGATGTAGTATAGTGTAGTGGCAAGTACCGGGGGATTGATCGTTCTCTCAGGGAATAGTGTCGTTAGGATTTAAAAGCTACTCTAATAGGTCTAGGGGTGAGGGAAGATTCTTTTTGTATTTTATATTTTTAGGAAAGCAAATAAAAATCTCGGGTTTTGGAAGAGTGGGCGGAATTAGTTGCTATTCAACTAACCTAAATTACTACTAATGCAAATAAAATAAAATAACAAGAAAGTTAATGTTTGTGAAAACTATAATGGAGAGAAGTGTGTTTACTTAGATTTCCTTACTCCCTAACTATCTTTTACCGATTGATTAGTGTGTATTAATTGCGTGGATGACGGATTGTATTCCTTAATACCATTCGTAGGGGTGTGTACGGACTTCCCCTAACTCTATGAGATCCTACTTCACTCCTATGTCGAGCCGGCTAAGAAGCTCCTAACATAGGATCACTAGAATTCACTCATGCATTAAATACAATCAAAATAACCTTAGTAAACCTTGGTTCATGTTTCTTAAGACGTTCAAGCATGTTACCAACCAGAAGTCTGCTAGTTTTCTTAAGCCTAACATCGATAATCACCCATCCAATATAATTAATAACACACCATTCAATCAATAATCACTAGTTAGGTTTCATTATATCCAAGCAAACACAAAGAAAACTTAGCCTAGCATGTTAAACAAAAGACAAGAACAAGATAGAATCAAACAACACATAGACATATTGAATGATTAATTGATTACTTATCTTCAATGTAACATGAGAGATCCAAGGGTATAAAACCCTTAAAAAAGCTGCAAAAATCATCTAGGGTTTCTCTCTAAAAAGTTCCACACTAATGACTAAAATTTATGCGAATATATATAGAAAAACAGATCTGATGGCGTCACGTTATGGACTTGACGCCGTCACCTCGCCGTGGTTAGGGTTTCTTGATGGCCTTCTTGACGCCGTCCCTCTTTAATCCGTTCTGGCTTATCAAGACTTGACGCCGTCAGGTGTGGTCTTGACGCCGTCGAGGTACTGTTCCAGCAGATTTTTGACACTTTGTCGAATTCTTCACTTTTATGCTCCGAAAACGTCCAAAATGCTTCGTTTTCCAGAATTTCTCTCCAAAGTACCTAAAATACCAAAAGGAACGATTTAGGGCGATATTTGATCAAATAAATACGATTTAGGGCTTAAATGACCCCCGAAAAGCGGTACACTTTTCGCCTCATCAGTTATGTTATGATCTTTGAACAATTTATTTATGGTTGTATGTTTCAAAACAATTTGGTCTGTAATAATTTAGGATTCGGCCTCTGTTGGCGTTTGGATGCTTGAACTCTTTATTTTTATGCATGTAGGATTTTCATTGTCTTGGTTGTTTATTTTGAAGTTTCATTTTGGTTGTTTGTTTATTTAATTTTATTTGATTCCGTATGTATGTTTTATTTTTATCGTTCACGATTCATGTTTCAAATTACATTGTGAAAATGCTTTTTTTTGTTTTTAACTTCGTCTTAAAAACATATAAAGGTATTTTGCAAAAGATAAGTGTAAGGGAAATCTGAATTTGTTTATAAGAACGAATTGAACATGAATATTAACAATATAAAATAAACATACATATTAGTATTTGTTTGAGTCAAATGCTTGTATCGAGTCATAATGAAATTTTGCAGGATTCCAGGAATTAAGGTATTTGTTTTTCCAGAAATTTTCCGGAAACTAAACATGAAAATTCTGTAAGACCAGTTTTGACGGCGTCAGGCATTATAACCTGACGGTGTCAGGCACTAATTCCAGAAAGTTTTTGAAAGTTTTTTTTTCTGCCGGGATTATGAAATTTACTGCATCTTTAACTCCAGGAATCTACAAACATTCATTCCACAAGCATTATATTCTTACATAGATTTTACCGCCAATTTTACGCAAGGTTTGCCTAGATTGTTTTCTCAGGATTAACAGGTTATATTGGACAAGAAGATGACATGGAATCAAGCTTTTTGGCGTTGCTTTAATCTTGAAGATATTACATCATCTTGGAAGAAGATTTAGCCATGTTACCACACGATCCACACCAAACGAATCAGGGGGTATTTAGGCATAATAAGCGTCTCATGGATAGGGAATTGTATTACTAGCACAAAAACCGTACCACTCAAAATTTATGAATAAGGTAGTGGCCATCCGAGTGTTAGATTAATTGACTAACGCGCTAGCAATCTAGTGTATGACTTTGTGACCATCCGTTATGCAAATAACGCGCCAGCGATCCAAGAAGTGCACTAGTGACCATCCGTTAGTTGAAGCGTCAAGGACTCGCGCTAGCGATCTACTAAGTTTATTTAGTATGCTTGTTTGTGTACCGGTAGTATTTAGATTCTAGAACTTGCGTTAGTAACCATCCCAAATCCACAAGTGAGACTACATTCGTGTAGTTAGATCTACTACATTATAAGAGGCATTAGGATAACCCCTTGTTTTACACCTGTTTATATAATTACATTGACTTCATTGGTCAAGTAATTTTCTCACACCTTAGCGATGTACTCATTTTTAGTACACGATACCCCTAGTACACCCCTCAGAGCCTATCTTTTCGTTTCTAACTTTAAGCATTTTACTTAAAGGAAGAAATTGTTTACAATCCACCTCAAATGTACACCCAAATCGCCTTAGCCTACCTTGTATGCACTCATCTTTAGTGCATTATTGTGACAACATTTGTTTAAACCATCTGTTAATTGTCTTATTGATTACATGGTTGCTAAGTCGAGTCATATCTTGTACATATTGTTTTGGGACGATTGAGACTCATGGGTAAAGTACTAATGTAATGGAGTAATGGGAAGAAGTCAATTATTACCCCCATATGTGCGTTAATGTTTTAAAGTACTCCAAGTTTTTCGATTATCTTAATTCGAGTCATTAGAATAGGGTAGAACTGAGGCCCCTATGATGTATTATTTTCGATGGTAGGACAAGAGTGNAAGAAAAAGAAAAAAAAAATTGGAAAAAGAAAGAGAGAAAAAACATACGGACTACCATCCCGTTTCCTTTCATGTTTATTTATGTTTTCGTTATTTTCTTATTAGCTTAAGTTGAGTCGAGTCTTGGCTTAGCAACGCCACATCGTGCATGTATTTGATCAAGATAGTTAACTCGCCACCAATAAAAATATCCTTTATTCCAACAAACCGTGTTTATCATATCCCTACACCTAACGTTACAACCCTTGAAAATCCCTCTTTGATAGTTTATCTTAGGTGCTTACGCCAAGTGGAGGAGGTTTTTTATCCTTTCCCAAGCCTATGGTAATCTATTTGCTATGACAGGTAGTGAGTGATATTTTTCCATTTCCATTTAGTTATATAGGTTTATAACACCTGAGAGATGAGAGTATTCAAACACTATTTGTGAGGTGCTAGTGTATGATTTACGTGCTTGTTATGACTAGAGTGGAATGACTATACCCCTAGCTCATATTTTGATTGGAATAAAAGCGCATTTGCTTGAGGACAAGCAAATCTCAAGTGTAAGGGTATTTGATGAGGCGAAAAGTGTTATGCTTTTAGGGGGTCATTTAATCCCTAAATCGTTATTTTATGATCAAATATTGCCTTAAATAGTTCCTTTTGTCATTTTAGGTCCTTTCAGTTATGATGGCCCGAACGGTGTTATGTTATAACTAAACCCTAATAACAACATAACTCAATAGTAGGGAGCTTCGTGTGAGGAATATTAACTTCTGAATTATGATGGCCCGAACGGTATTATGTTAATAACATAATACAATAGTAGGGAGCTTCATGTGAGGAGTCATATACTTCTGAATTACGATGGCCTGAACAGTGTTGTGTTATATATAAAAACCGTAAGAGTGATTAGTTAAGAAAACCTAGACTAAGACTTGACATACACACACCTACACCACCCCAGGATACGCGAGTGAGTTGTCTAAACCCCTACTTTAATTACCTTAAGACCCAGATGAGTTTTCATAGCCTCACACTTTTTAAACGCTTTCTAAATGCTTTACAAACCCTGTGAGGGGGATACATGCTTTAAACCAAATACAAGTCTTTTTTTTTGGTTATTGCACGAGTAAACTATCTGCCACCACTACATAACTAAAATTCATGAATCTAATCATTTTGGATATTTTACCCATTCGAACGCGAATATAGTTGATAGATCTATTGGAGTTTGACAACTCCCGTTCGTATTAACATCTCTCTGGATGGTACCAATAAATACTATATTTGAACCCAATGAAGGATTAACTTTGGCAAGTTATCCTTCCCGTTCCCTCATGGTTTGGTCTGCAGACCCCATGACCCGGACTGTTAACGTGTGGTTCATGAGCTTAGTGCAATATACCTTCTATCACTAAAACCTTTCCACACATAGGGTTTAAGCTGAACCCTATGGAACTTGTATTCATACCCTAACTACTTAAACCTATGACTCTCACTCAACATACGTGTTGACTTTTTAAGCATGTTATCCTTGGTAATTAGGCACTATAGGAACCCTGGCACGAAGAAGTACTGGACATGAGACTGTCCAGTATAGTTATCATTCATCAGTTTTGTGTCTAAATCCGTATCTTAGGGACCTCTCTTTTGGTAAAAGTATATCTTTTACTGTAAAAACTCTGATGAACAAATGAATGATAACATCTTTTTCAAAAACTTCTCTTTTCGAGTCGTTTTCTATATCGTGTCTTTGTTTCCATGAAGTAATACCCCAAACACTTAATCCGCTGCGATCAGTGAAAAATGGGGGTGTTACAACTGACAAATACGGAGTTTGAATGCTCATGAGAATCGAGGAAATCCACTAGTTTAGTGATGGTACATTAGAACAGGTTGAAGCAGCTCTGGACCTGAGAATCAAAGAATACCTGATCAGACATTCTAAAGCTGGGGAGCATACTTCGTACTGGACAAAGAAGGAGTTTCAAAGAAACAAGCAATTCCTTCACGCCATCCGAAAGCTATTAAAGGAAAGGAGGATCTTCCGAAGTCTGGAAATCTTTGTTGGAGGAAGAATTAGAGAAGGCGATTACAGACTGCTGCAGCGAACCATATGAGTTGTGCCTTATCATGTTGTGATTTGTAATAATTTGCATTATCTTTTGATGATTTGTAACTGTATAATAACGTAATATAGTGAACTGAGTACTGATCTAGTAGTGATGAACTTATGATGTGTGTGTAGTTTTTAACTCTCTCACTTGTTGAGGGGGAGCAGTGTGAGGTACGTCTCAGTGCCTCATTCCTGATAAAAGAAGCGAAAGCTTCTTATTATTTTTAAGTAAAGTTAATCCAAAGTACTCTTTAACTTGAATTTTCTATAACTCTACTCAAAAGACCGAGTACTCCCTCTCACATTGAGGGGGAGTATTTGAAAACTCTCTTTGTACTTAACAACACAGACTTGTGAACTTCTTACCGCAAATCTCAAAAGGCATATTTTAATCATAAGATTTTCAAAAATAACATCAATATGCTATTTTTGAGGGGGAGAAATATAAAAGTGATTAAAATATGATGTGGCATTCTATGTGAGCGTGACTCAGGCTTAACCAATGGATTGACGAAAACTGTCACGAATCGAAAGGACTTGTCTGAGTAGATTGTACCGCTTCGAGAAACCTTTTGTGAACTTGATCAGGACGGGTAATAATTTCAAGCTAGTCTAACTAGTGATGTAAACGTGTCTCGAATGGGTCTCATTCACGAAAGGTGGATCAATTCAAAAGTGCAACTCCACCCAACATGTGTAAATTTATACTTAAAACATCTGAGCACATGTTGAGGGGGAGCATTTGAAAATCTTAAAACTCTCACAGTGTTAGCAAAATGCGTTTCTTAATCATAAACACTTTGAGAGAATTTTCTATGATTTGGATGATGGCAACATAGGATAGTCATGATGTTATAAGGTGGCTAAGGTCAGGAAAACCGTCCTATGATCCGCCAGAGCCGAAGGGATCTACCCAAGGACAATACCGAATAGATAGTATTAGAAAGTCCTTAGGTATGATTATGAAAAAAGGAGATAAATGAGAAAGGAGAAAGAAGGGGTCGAAGAATTAAAAAGAAGAGTAATGAGAAAGGGTGAAAAGAAATAGCCCTCCATATTATTCAACCTTAGGGTAGAAACCGGGTTCAATTCATATGCTACTGGTGGTTACTAAGGTAACACCGGTATTGAAGACAAGACGTCATGGACCCAGTGACGCACTGCACTAAACCTTCTAACCACTCAAGTTCTTTTAATAGAGCTTGTTTCATTCTCACGGGGAACCCTGCATAATCTATCGACCGCTCATTACGAGCCATGTTGATATTGAAACAGGAGAAACAGCTCCAGTCTCCAACGACCAAATTATGCACTTATCGAGTCTAGAGCCACGAGACTCATCAAAAGATCTCATATGAACACGTGCTACTTCTACACTGGTTGCTCAGCATTAAGGACACCAGCTGTAACATTAAGAGTCCTTCGCAGATCATAGCAATCTGCCAGAACATTTATGAGGGAATATACATATGTAATTCCCAGTGATTGAATGGAAATTCCTGCCAGGGTCAACATCAAACAGCCCTGAAAGCAAGTCACTTCGGTAATTCCTTATGGATTACGCTTAGCGATCGTGGCGGCTTCAAAACGGTTTTCAGTCGTGGAGTGATCTCGAGCGACTCACCTAATCGTTGATCTACTTCGGTAGATCTTGTAAGCCTTTTTGAGGGTATCCGATTTAGGAACGGCCTGGGTGAGGTTTAGAGAAAGTTTTCACACTATGCTGTTAACAATCTCTAAGTCCGAACCTGTAAGTACCGGACGTTTTATTGCTAACTGTTGTATGCAGGAATTTCTGACAATTGTAGCTGACTAACAAAGAGATGACGATAACATCACCTCATGCTCACACCCTCCACCGTGCAATCAGAGATGTCATGAATATTATTACACCTTCGCCTAATGCTTCCGCAGCTCTGACATAGAGTTTCATGATCCCAACGGTGTGAGCATGCCGATCATATGATCACTACCTCACAATGACACACAAGTACAAAGAGAATAGCACAAAGACTACTAAAGATGCTAATCATGATGAATGTTCAACGATCTCGCTCACCATTGAAGCATTCATCCAGGAATCATTACTCAAAGTACAATGTTCGCTCATTCATGAAGGATGCCTGACTACGAGCTATGAAACTTATGTTATAGAACGCTTGTATTCAAATTTTAATCTCCGGGGTGACCTCCCTTAGGGGGAGATTGTTAGGAATATATATTCGTATGAAAAGACTTAGTCACCCCGAGTATCTGTTAAGCATTATGTTAGCTTGTAGACTTATTAGTATTAGTTAGTTAATATAATTGTAATTAGTATTCGTGGAGTGGGTCGGGTCTTTACCCACTGTCAGCTCACTCCACAGCCCACGTAGGGGCTTTTAGAAAGTATGTATAAATACCCTTTCCCACCCATGGGAAAGGGTTGGATATTCACTTCATTTGAAGCTAATACATTGCATTTTCTCTCACTAGAATATCCCTCTTTCTCTCTCTACATTTCTACTTCTTTATTCAATCCAAACCACAAATCCATACGTGTTATTAATTATGAGTATCTTACATATACCTCTAAAGAAACCCGACTGAGAAAATTCGGTATCAAAATCTAAATAAGCATCTTCTTTATAACAATACACAATCACCGATCTCTACCATGAATATTTTATGAATAAGCCATAAGGTCAATTAAGCAACCTGATAAGCTAATCAAAGTAAGCATATGGACTTTTCGAAAGTCTAAAAAATCTAAAACATTCTTCAGATACCCTAACCACAAATTAAACCATAACCAAATTAATATAAGGCAAAATTCTAAAATACCCAATTCATAAAACCACAAACACAATGAAACCCAATTCATAAAACCACAAACACAATGAAACCCTAATTTTTACATCAGACATACCTACCACAGGTTCAGTAACAAACCGGATTCGTGATGGGAGATGAAGAAAATAGTAGGCGGAGTGACAAACAGGCGACAGGAGCCCAATGTTTTTGGCGGGAAAAGAGAAAGGGTGGGGGGTGGGGCAACACCACGTCGCAACCATTGTGAATTTAATATATATTGTAATGACCACGTCTGGCGTAATGGCGTTTCAACAAAAGTCAATAAAGAAATCAAGAATAACAGCTATAGCTTTTAGAAAGGCAAAAGTTCATTGGTTATTGGCCACGTAGGGGTTTCAACAAAAGTGAATAGAAAAATCAAGCATAACAGGTAAATCCAAATTCCTTAGATACATTGAACTAAAAATATAATGATTAATAATTCTATAAATACATAGAAAACTGCACATATAAATACAATTTACAAGTCATGAGTTGATTCCAGGATATCCAGCCGTTTATGGCCTACCAAAAAGAACAAAAAATTAATACAATCTTGTTATCTTGGTTCTTACCAAATGATTAAACTCCTATATACAACAACATATTTCGTGGGACATCTAAAAATATCGACCAGCATCTCACTTTGTATGTTGAATGGCACATAAGCTGAGTAGTTTCTTTGAGTCGATTTCTATTATTTCAGAACAAACTTTATAAATCGACGTTCAAATGCTTATGTTATATACTTTAACCAAACAAGGAACCCATTTAGGCGTTACGCGTAACCCCTAATAGGCTAACAGGTAATTTGACCCCTTTTGTTTATTTAACATAAACGTCGATTTTGAAAGAATGTTGCTTAAAATAGAATCAGCTGAAGGCACTTTCTCTTGATCTGCAAATTTTTCAAGGATTAGACTCAAACCAATGCATGATTCTAAGTATTACTTGCTTTACCCAACCTACCTAAGCATATCATTGGCTTGCAAATGCAGTCCGCTCAGCACCGGCGAAATGCTAAAAGTACTTCCATCTCCGGTGAACGTAGGGTGGCCGAGAGGCGTTGGCCTATCAGGAATTGCAGGAACTTCAATATCACCTTCCAACATCTTCAATACGTCCATAATTGTAGGCCGTAAAGCCACCATTACATGAGCACACAATATTCCCACAAGCACAAATCTTTCCATAATCCCTTTTGGGTTCATAGCCTCATTACTAGCCTCATGTCCCAGTAACGAACGATCCAAAACCTGCCCGAATTTCCCTTCTTTTATTAGTGACCAAGCCCAATCAGTAATCAAGAACCCACGAGGTGAACCCGAATTCAAATCAAGAGCTTTTCTCCCACACATAATTTCCAAAATCACAACACCAAAGCTATAAACATCACTTTTTTCAGTCAGTTGACCATATAGAGCGTATTCAGGGGCCAAATAGCCGTGTGTCCCGGCTACTCTAGTGGTAAGATGAGATTGACCTTCTCTACTTTGTTTAGCTAACCCAAAATCCGCCACTCTAGCTCTCATATTTACATCTAAAAGAATATTTGTAGCTTTAATATCTCTATGATAAATAGCCGGCTTTACTCCATAGTGAAGATACTCTAAACCTTTGGCTACATCTAAAATTATCGCCTTTCTTTGAGGCCATGTCAATGGTGCTTTTCGACTCATTGCCGGAAACAAATGATCCTCAAGATTCCCATTTGACATATACTCATAAACAAGGTAACGTTGATCATCTCTCCGGTCATACTCCTCATCTTCACCATGAATACAACACCCTTTAAGCGGAACAAGATTCCTATGCCTCAAATTACTTATAATCTCAACCTCATTGCAAAAATCTTCGTTCCCTTCAAACTCAGAGTCTAAAATCCTCTTAACGGCAACCACAGATCCATCGGGTAAAACCCCTTTGTAAACAACCCCAAATCCACCTCTCCCTATGAAATTTTTAGGCGAAAAATTATCTGTCGCCTTTTCAAGCTCATGAAGTTTAAACCATATAGAACCAGTATTCGGACGCCTCCTTAACCTGCCCGATTCATAATCATCCATCTCATCAATACCAGTTTCGAGTTCATTAATCTTCTCTTTTTTCTTCTTTCTATCCCACCAAAAATAAATCCCAATAAAACCCGACATAACCACAACAGCAACAAGTCCACCAATCAATCCAAATATCAAATTCGACCGCCCACTTTTATCATTTTTGGGCAAATTATCAAAACCAAAAGTACAACCAACAGCACCTTTACTTTCAGGACCTAAATCATTAGCAATTCCAGCAGCATATAAAACCGCAAAATAAAAACAATCATTCGAACGTGAGACATTACCATCTAAACCATTTAATATACTATGAACACTTAATCCAGCAGCTATACAATCAGCACAAGCAGTATTATCACTTAGATCACTCTTACACGACGTATCTAGAGCCGTATTATTCCCTAGCTTCTTACGCCAATCGCTAACAGTCTGTATGCCAGCACAAGTATCCGGCGTGATAACAAACTGCATAGGATCGAAACAAAAGGTCGCTACATCACTAGGGAGCGAGAGGGTATCTAGCTTTAGTTGAAAATCATGCAAACATGCTTTCGATGTTTCGAGATCAGGAAAGTTGAATAATGATGTTTGTTTAAGGTGTTGTGCTATACTAATACCGTAGAGGTTAAGTAACGTAGAACAGCAGCCTGTGGAGTTAGTGACTGGTTGTTTTGTGTCGCTAGAGCTTTTGCAAACCGTTTTCGGCCATGGGATTCGCGTAACGTAGCTGAAATCCATTGGGCATGATGTTGTTGTATTGGCTTGATTTGTGGTTGTTCGGGCTAGTGTTTGTGATGAATATGCAAGAAGTGTTAAGATTATTATTAGTAGGAAAAGATTCATATTTTTGATCATGTGTTTTGAATTTAGTGACTGAAAAATAATTGGTACGTATGAAATAGAGGTAGGATCAAAATTGGGTTCGTAAATGGTGGCGGTTGGTGGTGTATTTTTAAGAAAGATCCTAGAAAAAGAATGACGATTGTGATGTTCCCAAAATGATATATCTAGTCAAAAGGGACTATGCAGTCCTGACCTATTAATGAGGGTTTGATGAATCAACAAGTGATAAAAAGTGACAAACGACAAGTGAAAAGGTTTGTTTTTTTGTGTTTGGATTCTGTAAAAATGGTAAACTGTAACGTGACTAACGTCATTCCATCTAGAACAAGTCATAGATTCTGTCTTTTGAGTTTTAGGTAACTTCTCGGAAAACTAATTTGTAAGAAGCTTTTCAATTTTGTAACTCACTGATATATATTAAATAGAAAGTTGATTCCACATGATAACGATTTTCGATAACGTAACAGGACGAAAATCACATGGTTATTAGAAAACGGACCAATAAACAATTGTGATAGCTTTGCAATGAGGTCTAGCGTTTTTAGGCTGGTGTCGACATTTAATCTTATTTAAGATTTTGACGGGGACAAGAATCGAGACCAACAACAACAACATATTTCAATCCCGCCAGAGCAGGGTAAGAGAAAAATGAATGAACCTAAGACAACCAACTATATATGCAAGTTATTTGGGCGCCATCGATAGCTGTAAAAGTTTTTTTTGGCTACGACATAATATTATAAACCTTGTTACGTTGTATAACTTTCGAATATGGATTAGTTTCAGCTTTCAAGTTGTTACGTTGTAAACAAGTTTTCCTTGTTATGTCGTAGAGGCTACGAATGTAGTTTTTACTTTTATTATTTAAGACGTTTTTTTAGTTTAATTAGGAGTCTTGGAAACGGTAACAAAGAAAAGATTTTTCATTCGGGTTAGCCAATACTAAAAAAGGTTCTAAAACTTAATACATTAACTGCGACACCTTTTTACTCTTATGAACAAATATCAATACCCAAAAGTATAATGACCTTAAGGTTTCTATAATTTACGCTTCTTAGTCAATATAAGGTTTTAATATTATTAAAATTATTGTTAACAATATAAACATAATTAGGTGCAGTGTGTTAGAGAGCTTGATGCAGCGGAATTAACAGGATTTATTACAGGCAAAACCCCGAAACCCACCACGAATGAAAAGCAAATCGAAGCATGGCTGATTGACAACAACAAAGTCAAAAGTTGGCTTATTGACTCGATGAATCCAACCCTAATCCGCCGCTTTATTCGCCTTCAAACAGCAGCCGAGATCTGGGAGGCCGTTCGGAAGACCTTCTATGATGGATCTGATGAAACCCAATTATTCGAACTAAACAGAAGATCTTTCACTACTCGCCAAAACGGACGATCCTTACCAACTTACTACAATGAGTTGGTAAGCATCTTCCAGGAGATTGATACCCGTTTAACAACTGAAGAAGACACTGTCGAACAAACGGTAATGCTGAATAAAACCCTCTCACGTTTCCGTGTTCATATCTTTCTAGCAGGTTTAGATCCAGACTTCAACCAGGCTAGGAGCGAAATCTTGAGAAAAGATCCGCCCCTAGACTTGGAATCGTGTTATGCCTATATCCGGAAGGACCAGAACCAAAGACAAACCATGGAGGAACCCAAACTCGAACCAGATAGCATGGTCCACATGGCCACTCGAAGCCGACCTCCAAAAGCCAAAAACCAGAATGGAAAAACATTCACATGCACTCACTGTGGAGAGGAGGGACACTCAAAGCTTAGGTGCTATGAAATCATTGGGTATCCGGACTGGTGGGACTTTACAAAGAAACCAAGGAAGAAGATTGGGCAAGCATCTATTGCCACATCATCACAAACCGAAGCAGTGAACACTCCAATGGCGGCTCACACTTCTGCTAACTCTGGTACGTTAAACCCTCACAACAACTGGATAATTGATACAGGTGCAACCGACCACATGACGAATGACCCCATGAAATTAACTACATCTCGTACCCCAAAACAAATAAGTATCCAAACAGCCAACGGAGATATAGCACCTGTAACGAATGAGGGGTCTGTGAGAGTTACTAACTCCATGGATCTGGATTGTGTACTTGTAGTTCCATCCTTATCAGCAAATTTATTATCCGTTAGTCAGATTACAGAAGCTCTAAACTGTTATGTGATTTTTTGGCCAAATGATTGTGTGTTTCAGGATATGGTAACACATCAGATTCTTGGCTATGGTACTAGGAGGGGGCGGTTGTACTATCTTGAAGAACACCATCGAAGTCAAGCGTGTCACACAAGAGTAGCTCAAGCAAATAAGTCCATGGCAATGTTATGGCATCGTCGACTTGGACACTTATCATTTACTTATCTTAGGAAGCTTAAACCCAATTTATTTTTGAATGTAACGGATACGGATTTCAAGTGTGGTATTTGCGAATTAGCTAAAAATAAAAGAATTTCTTATGTTTCTAGCAATAACAAAACCACAACACCGTTTATGAAAATCCACTCTGATGTGTGGGGTCCTGCTCCGATTCCAACTCTTAACGGGGCTAAATATTTTGTTACGTTTATCGATGAATGTACCCGGATGGTGTGGATATCGCTCCTTAAAAATAAAGGGGAGGTTTATAATGCTTTCAAAGAGTTGCATCATATCATAAAGACAATTTACAGAGGTGAAATTCAGATTCTTCAATCTGATAATGGTGGGGAGTATATAAACAAACAAATGCAACTCTTCTGTAAAGAACACTCAATCCACCATCAAACTTCGTGCGCTAGAACACCTCAACAAAACGGGTTAGCTGAGAGGCGTAATAGACAAATACTTGAAATTGTTCGAGCTTCCCTCTTTGACATGAATGTACCTCGAAAGTATTGGGGTGAAGCAGTACGGTCTGCAGCATATCTGATGAATAGAACACCTTCCCAAGTAATAGACTTCAAAACTCCTCTTCAGAAATTACACGAACTAGTAAATGTATCAGTTCACTCTGACCTTGAACCTCGAATATTTGGGTGCACTACTTTTGTCCATCAAGATGTTGGAAAATTAGAACCAAGGGCAGTTCGATGTATGTTCTTGGGATATGCAGACCACAAGAAAGGGTACAGGTGCTATGATCCGGTTGAAGATAAAGTCCATGTAACTCGTGATGTAACTTTCCACGAAACTATTCCATATTTTGGTCACGAGTGTACTCTTCAGGGGGAGAAAAACCAAGAAGTGAACACACATGACCAACCACTTGAAGAGTTGGGTAGTTGTGACATTAACAACGAAGAGATAAGCGGGGTTGATACAAACATTGAAACACCAGAAGTTGCGCAAGATAGTACACCCCCTTCGGGTCTTAGTGACTTCGAGTCTACTGGTCCTAGCCATAGCCACCATGGAGTTAACCAAGATTCTAACTCCCCAGATCTCGAATCTGGATCTGAATTTGTTGTGCAGGAAACAGATGGTGAAGGTGAGGAAGTAGACGAACACAATGAGCCACGATATCCTGTGAGGATGAACCGAGGAGTCCCGAAAAAACAATACCAAGCAGATTTGAAGGTGAAATCAAAATATCCAATCAGCAACTATGTGTCAAACCACCGCCTGGCAAGCTCTCATGCACTCCGTGTAGAAAAATTGTCCACTATATCCATACCCCGTAACGCACATGAAGCCATGAAGGACGAAAAATGGAAAAAAGCGATGAATGAAGAGATGAATGCATTGCAAAAGAATGGAACTTGGGATCTGGTGTATCTCCCTAAAGACAAGAAGACTGTCGGATGTAGATGGGTATATACAGTCAAACTTGACTCAGAAGGGAATATAGTTCGATACAAAGCCAGACTGGTGGCGAAGGGATACACGCAGAAACATGGGATAGACTACGGGGATACGTTTGCTCCGGTGGCGAAAATGAACACAATTAGAATCCTAATCTCCATTGCAGCAAATAGAGACTGGCCCCTAAAACAGTTTGATGTAAAAAACGCGTTCTTAAACGGATACTTGGAGGAAGAAGTGTACATGGATCCACCACCAGGAGTGAAAAGTAACGGAAAAGTATGCAAATTAAATAGGGCGTTATATGGGCTAAAGCAATCACCTCGTGCGTGGTTCGGAAGGTTCTCAAGCTTCATGAAGAAGGTCGGGTATAAACAAAGTGACGCAGATCACACTTTGTTTGTTAAAATTAATAAGGGTATGGTGACAGCTCTCATTGTATATGTCGATGACATGGTAGTTACGGGAAATGATCCGGAAGAAATAGTGAAATTGCAAAAAATCCTTGCTGCTGAATTCGAACTGAAAGATCTGGGACAACTAAAATATTTCTTAGGTATTGAAGTTGCTCGATCTAAGGCGGGGATTACCATGTGTCAACGGAAGTACGTACTGGATCTGTTGGCAGAAACAGGTATGTTGGATTGCAAGCCGATAGACACTCCAATTGAAACGAACCATAAGTTGTCAATTCACCAAAACCAAGTTCCAGCAAACAGGGAAAGATACCAAAAATTAGTGGGAAAACTCATATATCTGGCTCACACCAGACCAGATATAGCCTATGCCGTGAGTGTGGTAAGTCGGTTCATGCACGCTCCTAGCAAGGAACATATGAAAGCCGTTTATCGGATACTGAAGTATCTAAAGTCCTCACCGGGAAAGGGTTTATTTTTTGGAAGAAACCAAGGACTTGAAGTTAGTGGATACACATACTTTGAGCTTAAAATCTTGTAAATATTAGAAAATGTGTTTTAGTTACTTGTACTTTTAGGTTTATAACTTAGAGGCTGAATTTTAAGAGTTTGTATATTAAATAGGTCTTCCTCTTTTATAAGATAGTAAGATAAGATAAGATGAATATCACTATATTTTTTTTAAATGTGTTTCTTAAAATATTTGACTGACACAATATAGATTAATAGAACATCACCTCTTTACGTATATGGGCCATCAAGCTAATATTTTATATTACAAAGGTTATCAAATATAGGAAAGGGCCTATCATAGTGAAAACTTAATAAATTTTGGACTACCATGCAAGATAAGTTGGCCCAATTTAGGGAGGTCCAGTACCCGCTCGCCACCCCGCCGTCTCTAGTCTCTTCAATAGTGGAACANGTGCAGAAGCCGAATTTCGAGGAATGGTTCATGGAATATGTGAACTTCTGTGGATAAGGAGAATACTGCGAGATCTGGGGATAGTCCTAACTAAACCCATGAAGCTGTACTGTGACAATGAGTCAGCCGTAAAGATTGCTAACAACCCTGTACAACATGATCGAACGAAGCATGTAGAAATTGATAGACATTTCATCAAAGATCATCTCGAAAAAGCAACAGTTGAACTCCCACATGTTGCTTCAGCAGAGCAGCTTGCGGATATGTTAACAAAGGCAGTTTGCGGGAGAATTTTTCAAAGCTCTCTTGACAAGCTGGGAATGATGGATATACATTCTCCACCTTGAGGGGGAGTGTTGGCGAGAGCTATTTTCGGAGGCTTGATTGTATCATTATCTTTTCCTAAATTAGCTGCTATTTCATAGGTGTATGTATAGTAAGTTGTTAGCCTCTTCTTGTATATATATTCATGTACTCTCTATCAATTAATATACAGAAAATTGGAAGAATTCTTCCACCAAAATCGTATCTCTACTTCATACAAGTCATAGATTCTGTCTTTTGAGTTTTAGGTAACTTCTCGGAAAACTAATTTGTAAGAAGCTTTTCAATTTTGTAACTCACTGATATATATTAAATAGAAAGTTGATTCCACATGATAACGATTTTCGATAACGTAACAGGACGAAAATCACATGGTTATTAGAAAACGGACCAATAAACAATTGTGATAGCTTTGCAATGAGGTCTAGCGTTTTTAGGCTGGTGTCGACATTTAATCTTATTTAAGATTTTGACGGGGACAAGAATCGAGACCAACAACAACAACATATTTCAATCCCGCCAGAGCAGGGTAAGAGAAAAATGAATGAACCTAAGACAACCAACTATATATGCAAGTTATTTGGGCGCCATCGATAGCTGTAAAAGTTTTTTTTGGCTACGACATAATATTATAAACCTTGTTACGTTGTATAACTTTCGAATATGGATTAGTTTCAGCTTTCAAGTTGTTACGTTGTAAACAAGTTTTCCTTGTTATGTCGTAGAGGCTACGAATGTAGTTTTTACTTTTATTATTTAAGACGTTTTTTTAGTTTAATTAGGAGTCTTGGAAACGGTAACAAAGAAAAGATTTTTCATTCGGGTTAGCCAATACTAAAAAAGGTTCTAAAACTTAATACATTAACTGCGACACCTTTTTACTCTTATGAACAAATATCAATACCCAAAAGTATAATGACCTTAAGGTTTCTATAATTTACGCTTCTTAGTCAATATAAGGTTTTAATATTATTAAAATTATTGTTAACAATATAAACATAATTAGGTGCAGTGTGTTAGAGAGCTTGATGCAGCGGAATTAACATGTTATTCGTCTGCCATTTCAGTGTCACCTCATTACCCTT
>LBNU01027357.1:0-30094 GCA_014162995.1 Artemisia annua | reverse complement strand
AAATGTTTTTAAATACATAAGGTCAAGTTTTATAGAAATATAGGCGCAACAGTTACACGACTTCCCATGTTTTCAGAGTAAACGCTTGTGTAAAAGACACTTAAGATCTTTAACCTCGCCAGAGCACTGCCATTCAACATAATCATACTTAATCACCTGAAAAACATGCCAAAAGTCAGCTAACGCTGGTGAGCTTATAGGTTTAATAATTAAATAGCACATATGTACCATAGCAATAATCAGCAAGTAATCACGGGTAAACCCGTATGCAACACTAAGCTCAACCACCGAACTAGAACAAGAATGCCAACAGCATTTAAATAATATAAAGTGCCCGGATATAATCCCAGTCACTCGCGAAAGTCGTCATGTATAAATTCGGGCCTTGACCACAGTACGCAACCGAAAACGAGATTCACCCTCAATATGATCTATTATAACATTACGCTTCCCAGCTAGAATGATTTGGTCGTTATAATGGGCAAATGGATTCAAGCAAACTTAGGTTTCCGCGATTACTAGTGTATTAAGAACAATTCCTTTTCGGCCATGAAAACAGTTTGCATGTTCTCACCCCCAAGTTTATAAAACAGTACTTATAAGAAAAATGGGGCTATTAAACTCACCTTAAAAAAGCAATCTCTAGTCAACAAGTAAAAATATCAATCCGCCCGACACGCGACCTAAGTAATGTATTCTCAGTACAAGTATCTCACTCGATGGTTTAACTCATTGAAAAAAGGTTTTATCTATTTACCAGTGCTCGGTATTCTTGCTTGCTGCGCTGGTTGGTAAGCACGTTTCCAAAATAGTTCATTTATCTGCTCTTTATGAGAAGAAGCCTCATGTCATTGCGCTCATGGTGAAAGTGTGTATGTGGAATTACATGCTGACGGAAACAATCCGTTTAATTCGTATTCGTCGGTAAACACGTAAGTATGCATACTTGTATATATATATTATACCTATTATATATATATATATATTAACGTATAGTATATATAGCTAGCAATATAGTATTATATTAATATTATATATATAATATATTATATAATTAGTATATATGTACATAAGTATGGATACTTGTATTATATACCATATAATATATATATATAATATACTATTATATAGTATATTATATATATAATATTAGTATATTAATATATGCTACATAAGTATGGCATATGCTATATATATTACTTACTTATATATATATATTAATAAAATTTTATATTTAGTATTTAATTTATTAAAAATAAATTATAAATATGTTTTGAGGAATTATATTTAAAATAGTTGTGTTAGCGGAGAAGTAATATATTATAATTGATAACTATCATTCATAATATATTTCATTTTCAAGTCTTCAAAATATATATGTTTGTTGTATTTGTTAGAAAAATACTCTAAGTATAAGTATTTTAGTAAAAATATTCTAAGTGTGGGAATTTTTATAAATTTGGGCATGACCCGTTCGTTAATTCAACGTTCCCATGTTCCGCATTAACACAATTCCTCAATTAAACCACTTGTCATTTTATTTGTCACATTTAGTACGTTATAACTATATTATACGTTATTAATATAGTTATCGTTATAAACTGTTTTAAGTCACGAAAATCATCACCATAGGTCTAAATACATGTGAAAACTCGTTTTTATCTCCCGAACTATTTAATGGGCTGAAATATAGCTATTGGGCCCGTTAGCCCATTACTAGCCCAAAAACATAGTTTTATGGTTTAATTTACGTTTTATATATCGTTATATATCGTGTTTAATTTTTACACGTTCGGTAACAATTTTTGGTCAAAAGTCAAAGTTAGAAAAATTACCCCATGGGCTCGTGCTACTGTTCACAGGCCATTTTTTGGGCCTATTCAGCCGTTTGGCCCAAAAACCAAGTTCTACCATTTAATTTTTATATAGTTTTCATAATTAAACATAATTAACACTTTTAATTATGTTTAATCCTCAATACATAAAGTTTAGTCAAAATTATTTTTATCCAACTAAAAATAATATATTTCGACTAAATTAAGTATTTTCACCCAAAAATTGTATTTTTAACTAATTGTTTATAATTAGTTAAACATAATACAATATATAATAAATTGAAATCTTACACCAAAAATTTCCACCAATTCACCACTTGAGCCAAAATTTTATGTTTTTCAAAACCCCAATATTTTTACATTTTATGTTGGCCGAAATATATATATACATATATATGTATATATTGCTTAAATTTGTAACATTAACACAATTAATGCTTGTGCTTCCAAATTAGTACCACAATTAGTCATTTTTACCACACTAGCAAGAAACATACTCATAAATGTTCTAGCATTTAATATGCTCAAAAATCTCATGCATGCAAGCAATATGTATATAGTTATCAACTTAACAAAATATACACATATAACACTTGGTAACACCTTAGATCATCAAGAAAACATGAAATGAACAAGATTAACAAAGTTTGATGATCCTTACAATGAGTTTGAATGTTAACGTGGCTAGGTAGTGGAGAAAAGAGACCCAAAACACTTCCAAATCAACCCAAATTTACTTGTATATAACCCAAAATACTTGCACCAATATTACCCAACAATCTTCACCTTCAAAATTTTGAGAGTGTTTGTGTTTTGTGTGTGTTTTTGGTCGGCCAAGAAGAAGAGCAAGGAGAAGATAAACAAAAGTTAGGGCATGCTATGGACTAGTTAAAAGATTAAAGTGGATAATAGATTTGGTTTTTAGAGTGCTTTAAGGATAATGGGGTGTTTAGTTTGTTTGTTTATGGGGAGGGTGATATGGCCGGCTATAAGGATCCAAGGGAGGGGGGTTTGTTAAATTTTTACTCCCCGTGGGTTTATCGTGTGTCGGTTTAGGCTTAAACGTAACCGTTATGTCCCGGTTTGACGTTTTTAGACACGTTTACGTAAAATAAAGTTTTTAGCCACGGTTTTGTCAGAAAAGTAATAAAATGAGTTTACTGACTCAAAAATATATTTACTTGACCTTTTTCACAATTACTGTGGTGTCGGTTCGCGTGCGGCGTTGTTTTTCAGCAAATACCGAGAAACTCTCAGTAAATTACGAAACTTGTCAGTAACTATCCGAAATGGATAAATTTGTGTTTACTGACAAAAATAAACTTTTTCAGTAGTCACTGTAAGCTACAGTGTACAAAACGGTTCCCGAAATCATGCAGAAATGTGCAGAAACATGCAGAAATGTGCTAAAATGCATATAACGTTCAAAGTGAATATAATAAATAGCAATTTATTATATAATTTAGTTTATGAAAAATACCATTTGTCACAGTCTCCCCTCCTTAGGGGAAATCCGTCCCGGATTTCAGTTCAAGCCGTTCGATGAGTTCGAAAAGAGATGTGGATATTTACGCTTGATTTCGTCCTCTCGCTCCCAAGTGAATTCGGGACCTCTGCGAGAGTTCCAGCGGACCTTCACGATTGGGATACGACTCTGCTTCAGTCGTTTAACTTCCCGGTCCATAATCTCAATAGGTTCCTCGACAAAATTCAACCTTTCGTCGACTTGGATCTCTTCCAAAGGAATAGCAGAATCATCGTCAGATAGGCACTTTTTCAAGTTACAAACATGAAAAACATTGTGCACAGCGCTGAGTTCAGAAGGTAATGCGAGTCGATAGGCTACCGGCCCGACTCTGGCAAGAATCTCAAAAGGTCCAATATAACGAGGGTTCAGCTTCCCGCGTTTACCAAATCTGATCACGCCTTTCCATGGCGAGACCTTCAGCATCACTTTGTCACCCACTTGAAACTCAAGGGGCTTTCGCCTCTTGTCAGCATAACTCTTTTGGCGATCACGAGCAGCTTGCATACGATTCTTGATCTGTACGATTTTCTCAGTAGTTTCGTGAACTAGATCTGGTCCAGTAAGTTGGCTTTCTCCGACTTCAGCCCAGCAGATCGGCGATCTGCACTTACGACCATAAAGTGCTTCGTACGGTGCGGCCTTGATACTGGTGTGATAGCTGTTATTGTAGGAAAACTCGGCTAAAGGTAAATACTTATCCCAGCCGTTTCCAAAATCAATAACGCACGCTCTGAGCATGTCCTCCAGTGTCTGAATAGTCCTCTCACTCTGACCATCAGTTTGAGGATGATAAGCCGTGCTCATATCAAGATCCGTTCCTAATGCATCCTGAAGTGATCTCCAAAAACTGGATGTAAAACGACTATCCCTATCAGAGATAATAGAAACTGGCACTCCATGCCTTGCTACAATGTATAGTCTGGCAAGCTTATCCATACAATCGTTCTCTCTCATAGGAAGGAAATGTGCAGACTTAGTGAGTCGGTCTACGATTACCTAAATCGTGTCATAACCGCTCGATGTCTTTGGCAGTTTGGTAATGAAATCCATTGTTATCCGTTCCCATTTCCATTCTGGAATCTCTGGTTGTACCAATAAACCTGACGGCCTCTGGTGTTCAGCCTTAACCTTCGAACACGTTAAGCACATGCTGACGTACTTAGCTATATCCGCCTTCATGTTTGGCCACCAATATAGCTTCTTCAAGTCTAAGTACATCTTGTCAGCTCCTGGGTGAATAGAGTATTTGGACTTGTGCGATTCGTGCATAATCAGCTCACGAATTCCTCCCCACAACGGAATCCAAATTCTGTCTCCATAACACAAAACTCCATCAGACCTTTTTACGAAGCCATTCTTGCTTTCTGGCTGATGAGACGAAAAATGTTACGTTTTTAGGGGTCTGTTTGAGTCCTAATTCGTATATTATTGGATCGGATTTCACCCAAAGTCGTTTCTTTTCTCATTTTAGGTACTTTTGAGGAGAAAATCACAAAATATGCATTTTCGGGCGTTTTCGGAGTGAAAAAGTGCGGAAAACAACAAAATCTCAAAAGACCCTAAAGTGCACTGAAGTTGACGGCGTCACAAGCTATAACCTAAAATACTTGCACCAATATTACCCAACAATCTTCACCTTCAAAATTTTGAGAGTGTTTGTGTTTTGTGTGTGTTTTTGGTCGGCCAAGAAGAAGAGCAAGGAGAAGATAAACAAAAGTTAGGGCATGCTATGGACTAGTTAAAAGATTAAAGTGGATAATAGATTTGGTTTTTCGAGTGCTTTAAGGATAATGGGGTGTTTAGTTTGTTTGTTTATGGGGAGGGTGATATGGCCGGCTATAAAGATCCAAGGGAGGGGGGTTTGTTAATTTTTTACTCCCCGTGGGTTTATCGTGTGTAGGTTTAGGCTTAAACGTAACCGTTATGTCCCGGTTTGACGTTTTTAGACACGTTTACGTAAAATAAAGTTTTTAGCCACGGTTTTGTCAGAAAAGTAATAAAATGAGTTTACTGACTCAAAAATATATTTACTTGACCTTTTTCACAATTACTGTGGTGTCGATTCGCGTGCGGCGTTGTTTTTCAGCAAATACTGAGAAACTCTCAGTAAATTACGAAACTTGTCAGTAACTATCCGAAATGGATTAATTTGTGTTTACTGACAAAAATAAACTTTTTCACTAGTCACTGTAAGATACAGTGTACAAAACAGAAACGTGCAGAAACATGCAGAAACGTGCAGAAACATGCAGAAATGTGCTAAAATGCATATACCGTTCAAAGTGAATATAATAAATAGCAATTTATTATATAATTTAGTTTATGAAAAATACCATTTGTCACAGTCTCCCCTCCTTAGGGGAAATCCGTCCCGGATTTCAGTTCAAGCCGTTCGATGAGTTCGAAAAGAGATGTGGATATTTACGCTTGATTTCGTCCTCTCGCTCCCAAGTGATCTCGGAACCTCTGCGAGAGTTCCAGCGGACCTTTACGATTGGGATACGACTCTGCTTCAGCCGTTTAACTTCCCGGTCCATAATCTCAATAGGTTCCTCGACAAAATTCAACCTTTCGTCGACTTGGATCTCTTCCAAAGGAATAGCAGAATCATCGTTAGTAAATGTTTTGTGACAATAGTAGTGCAATGCAAATTGCACAAAATCCTGTGTTACATGAAAGATCAAAGCATTTTGAAATTGACTTGTTCTTCATAAGAGAAAAGATTTCTGAAGGAATTATTAAAATTGTCAAAGTAAAGTCTGAGAATAATATAGCTGACATTTTTACAAAGGGGCTAAGTGTTGTTGAGCACAGAAAGTTTTGTGAAATGTTGAAGCTAAAGGATTTGTATAAGCCTTAGCTTAAGGGGGAATGTTGGAAGTAATAAGCTAAGGGCTTGTTTTGTCACTATGGTATTTTGTGTTTCTTTGTATTTATGTTTGCAGGTTTGGAAATAAAGTTTGAAGGACTAAAGTTGACAAGAGTGGAAGATGAAGGTCTATAGATGCTGAGTGGATAAAGACTAAAGACTGACTTGGTCAAGGCCTATATAAGCTTCTCTTCGTCTCATTCTTATTTAGTTTTTTATGGTTACAACTATGTGTGATTACACACAGTCATCTTGTTAGTTTGTTAGTCATTTTTCTCTGTAAATCTTTCTTTCAGATCTGTATTGTAAAACTCTCATAATGTATCAACCATAAGGGGTGGTTGGTTGGGTTGATACTAATAAAATCTATTTTGGTAAATCTGTTTAGATCATCTCTTTGTATAAATTTAACAATTTCATACGCTTTTTAGGGGTCATTTAGCCCTTAAACTCGTGCATATTTGATCAAATATTAGCCTCAATTGCTTCTTTTTAAGTTGTAGGTGCTTGGGAGCACAAATACTAGAAATATACAAGTTTTGGGCTTGATTGGACGAAGAACGAAGAAAAATAACAACTCCGTAATAACCACAGTTCATTTCACTCGCATAACATTGACCCGTAAAAATTAATACTCCGTGATAAATGTAAAAAAAAGTTCTAACTGAATATCTATGATTTTGTTTGAGTTGTAATTGAATCAAAGATGGAAACTTTGAAATAAGATATGTGACTATAAAATAAACTAATTAAAGCCCATTCCCAAGATGATTAAACTGAAAAAATTTATGGCCCGTTTGGTTTGTAGGTGGGTTTAGAATTGGATTGGATTTGGGAATAGTTTGAAAGATTTGGGAAAGGTTTGAGAAAAAAAATAGGAGAGAGAAAATATATTATACAAAATATTTTAATAGTATTAATTATTTTATAATAATTTTTTAATAAAAAAACATTATTAATTAAAATAAATATAAAAAAGATGAGAGTAGAGGGGTAAATGGGCCCACTAAAAATATTAATACCCACCAAAACCCGTCAACACCTCTATCTTTCAATCTATCATTTTTGAATCCATTCCTTCTCTAAATTTATACAACCAAACAACCTATAAATGTCACATCACTTCAAAACCCATTCCACACCCCCAACCAAACGGGCCCTAAACTTGTGTTATTGGTGAATTGTCACTGTCTAATGTCTATGTAGTGAAAGTTTTAAGGCCCGTTTGGTTGGTAGGTGGGTTTAGAATTGGATTTGGATTTGGGAATGGTTTGAAAAATTTGGGAAAGGTTTGAGAAAAAAGTAGGAGAGATAAAATATATTATTATATATAATTGCATAAAAATAAAATAAATGCTATTTGTTTATATTGAGTTAATTACATCTAGCTTTCAAAAAGTTAGAAGAAAAAAAAATTACTTGTGGCTATAATAGTGACACGCCTCGTAAAAGCCAACAAATACAAAAGAAAATAAACAAAAGTCAACAATACAAAGTGGAATGTCAGAAAAACTTTTATGAAAACCCACGCTTAAGGGAATGAGTTACTGTTACGTAAACCAACACCACAAACCAAACGAATTGCATTTCTTTCAAACCATTCCCCAAAATCAAATACCCCCAAACAAACGGGCCCTTAATTGGAACATCAAGCGGTAGCAACTTACCATCTCGAAGTGACTCATTTGTAACCAGTTCATCTATTTGTTTGTTAGTACTTCGTACTTTATATGTTTGCTAGTACTTTGTGCTTTATTTGGTAATGGTGGACACAACCAGATCAACCCATGACCCGTAATTCTGTTTGAACCACTATGAGACCCGCCATATCTTATCCATGGTGAAGTCCTTTTCGTTAAGGATTAAATCGTTAACCCTTCTGCCCTTTTCTCCGCCAACATTCCACGTCAATGCTGTCATCTAAGTCTAATTTTCATAAAACATTCATTAGTACAAATTAGGTATCCTTTTATAATATCATTGTTAGGATTTAGTTTTGCTAGCGGTCTAATTAGTGGATAGTTTTGATTTTCATAACCTTTAATGAATTTATATTAGTTGGTTCTGATTACGCAATCGTTAATTGTTGAGCTAATGGTTAACGTCATCTTTATGTTTATTACTTTGGATGCTAACAAATGATAATAGAATTGTATGATTTTTTGTTTACCAGTAACTGAAGAGATAATTAGTGTAAGAAAAATATCAAGTCATTGACAAGTTCATCTGAATGTTTTTATTTGAGCTTCTAAGTCCATAAGTGCTCAAATGTTGAGATCAATGTTAGCATCAACTTAATGTCTGTTGTTTTGGATACTTCTGGGTACTAGTAATCATTAAGTTCTTAACAGCAACTCTTTGACTTCAATGTCTGTAGCTGGTTCTTCTTTCAGATGGCAATCAATGGTCTGTTAAATCATGCTCTAAAATGACATATTTTAGATCAAATTAACAAAGAAGATCAGTTGAATACTTTAAAAAAGCGCAATTGCTAAATAAAAACTTCATTAAAAAATAAGGGCTTATCAGCCAACAAAATCATCCCTACAAAACAGGGATACCAAAAGCCAACAAACATAATTGCGTCTTAAAAGCATATAACCAAAGTAACATGTTTAATAAAGTACTTAGTCGACCTCCTCAATCTTAGGGCCAGCACCGTTTGCACCAGCAGGAACATCATCACCCATAGACGCACCAGCAGCATCCCCAGCTCCATACATCTTTGCAATGATCGGGTTACAAACACTCTCAAGCTCTTTGACCTTGTCATCAAACTCATCAGCCTCGGCAAGCTGGTTGTTATCCAACCAAGTGATCGCTTCATCAATTGCATCCTCAATCTTCTTCTTTTCGTCCGAGCTAAGTTTCTCCCCAATCTTCTCATCCTTGATCGTGTTTCTCATGTTGTATGCATAATTCTCCAATGCATTCTTAGACTCGACCTTCTTCTTATGCTCTTCATCCTCTGCCTTGTACTTCTCTGCCTCTTGAACCATCTTCTCAATTTCATCCTTTGAAAGCCTTCCCTTGTCGTTGGTGATGGTGATCTTGTTCTTCTGCCCAGTGGTCTTGTCTTCAGCCGAGACATTAAGAATGCCATTGGCATCAATGTCGAAGCAGACTGTGATTTGTGGGACCCCTCTTGGGGCAGGAGGAATGCCAGAAAGCTCAAATTTACCAAGCAAATTGTTATCTCTTGTCCTTGTTCTCTCACCTTCATAAACCTGAATCAAGACACCCGGTTGGTTGTCTGAATACGTTGAGAATACTTGCTCTTTCTTTGTTGGGATGGTTGTGTTTCGTGGAATCAAAACAGTCATGACACCACCAGCAGTCTCTAGCCCAGTTGACAGAGGAGTGACATCCAAAAGAAGTAAGTCTTGAACCTTCTCGTTTCCCTCACCGCTCAAGATTGCAGCTTGAACTGCTGCACCGTATGCAACTGCTTCATCTGGATTGATGCTCTTACAGAGCTCTTTGCCGTTAAAGAAATCCTGAAGTAGCTGTTGCACCTTTGGAATCCTGGTAGATCCACCAACTAGAACAATTTCATGGACTGTACTTTTGTCCATCTTAGCATCTCTTAAACACTTCTCAACAGGCTCCATACACTTCCTGAATAGATCCATATTCAGTTCCTCGAATCTAGCACGAGTAATGGTGGAATAGAAATCAACACCCTCATACAAAGAATCAATCTCAATTGTGGTCTGAGCAGTGGACGATAAAGTTCTCTTGGCTCTTTCACAGGATGTCCTCAACCTCCTAAGAGCTCTTGGGTTCCCGGTAATATCCTTCTTATTCTTTCTCTTAAACTCTTGGACAAAGTGGTTCACCATTCTGTTATCAAAATCCTCACCACCAAGATGAGTGTCACCAGCTGTTGATTTAACCTCAAAAATACCCTCTTCGATTGTCAAAAGAGACACATCAAAAGTACCACCACCAAGATCAAAGATCAACACGTTCTTCTCACCAACGCTGCTGGCTTTTTTGTCAAGACCATAAGCAATCGCAGCAGCAGTTGGCTCATTGATGATACGCATGACATTTAGACCCGAGATCACACCAGCATCCTTGGTTGCCTGCCTTTGTGAGTCATTGAAATAAGCAGGGACAGTGACCACAGCATTTTTTACTGTTGTCCCAAGAAAAGCTTCTGCAATTTCCTTCATTTTGATTAGAACCATCGAAGAGATTTCTTCTGCAGAGAATTGCTTCTCTTCGCCTTTGTAGTTGACAGCAATCATTGGTTTCTCAGCGGGACCAGAATTAACCTTGAAAGGCCATAACTTGATGTCACTTTGTACAGATGCATCACTAAATCTACGACCAATTAGACGTTTGGCATCTGTTCCAAAATAATTAAGTATTCATAAGCTTATAATCAAATATCAAGCAAACTACATAACTATAGAAAGAAAAACCAATACAAAATCAAAACAAACAATAATACTGATCTTAATACCAAAGACAAGCTGTAACTAATACAAGAAAAGCCAATACAATTTCAAAGCATACATACAGAGCGCAACATTCAACTAAACATAGCAAAGCCTACTAATTATGGTTTCATTAACCCAAAAAAAATTAACTAAATAACACATTGATTTGAGACAGCTTATCCATAGAACATCTAAAAAGCTTAGAACATCGACGAACTAAAACATGTCGAGAACTATTAAAAAAACCTACAGTAAGACTTTACTATGCAAATAAACTTTAGAAAATAGTAAAACAGAGCTACTAAACGCATAGATAACCTATAGAATCCAACTTATGTACTAATTACAGAAATTAATGTTCCACTATGAATACAGTTTTTATATGCAGCCTCGTAAAAATCGCCCATGAAAACAAGCCATACAAATAAAATCATTCCATAAGCCACCTTTTTTAACAGATAAACTAATCACCTGAGCTACTAAACACGTATACAGCATAAACAATCATAATATCTAGCTACACAACAATAAATAACTTAGATCTTAAAAAATAAATAAATAAAAACCTTACCAAAAACAGTGTTGGTTGGGTTCATGGCGACCTGGTTCTTAGCAGCGTCACCAATGAGCCTCTCGGAATCAGTAAAAGCCACATAAGACGGCGTCGTTCTATTCCCTTGATCATTGGCAATGATCTCTACACGGTCGTTTTGCCAGACACCAACACAAGAGTACGTGGTACCCAAATCTATTCCGATAGCAGGTCCTTCTCCTTTACCAGCCATTATTATGTTAACGAGTGTTTGTTTGTGTGAATGAAAGAATAAAGAGAGTTTGAATGAGAATGTGTGGTATGGAGGGATGGTATAAATAAGGTTTTTGTGAATGTGTTGTGGAGTTCTAGAATGTTCTAGAACTGTCGGATTGGATTCGAATATGATACGGACGGCCTGGATCGTTTTAGTGTTTAGTTTTGGTCAACCTAGGTTTTATATTGTCCCGCCGTTAATTTGGAAAGGATTTTTTCATGGAAATTGTTTTCTTTGTCATCGACTCCGTATTGGTTCCGCGAATGTGTTGTCGACTAGATAATTTATTTGTATTATATTTGGGCCAAAATGTACAAACTTACAGGAACAAGAAAAAGACGCCCGCCGCGTTACGACGGGTTTTTTCTATATATCTTTGGCTGGTTTCAGTATTAAAACTTAATAACAAATTTTGTCATATAAATTTCACCTAATACATATACCAATTATCGACCAGTACATGCAAACTATGACCAAATAAATAAAACAGACCAGCGAAAGTCTTGTTGGACCAAAGAGAGCCCACTAATGGGCTAATGATTATTTCAATATTATATTCCCACCGATGGGTGCCCTATAATATATATAGGGAATGTTATCCTCAAAATTTAAATATTCATAATATAACTACAAAGAAGTATAAAAGCGAGCCGAGTTGAGCCCAAGCTTGCCAAAGATTCATCTCGAGCCCGAATCGTTTACGATCATAAGTCTCCTGCTCATGCTCGTTTCGAACCTTATGATTTAAATCGAGTACGACTCAAAACGAGCCAAGCTTATATAGGCCCGAACTGATCCAAGCTTGAACGAGTCAAGCTCGGTTCCAGCTCGAGCCCGAGCTCAAGCAATGTTGGGCTCATTTAATTTAATAAACGATTTCAAACCCCAGCTTCATAAAGTTAAACTAGGCTTGTGTTCCTAAACAAGCATGAGAAATAAATGCGTTTAAATATGTAAACATATTTCATATACGTATAAGGGTATATGTACATATTCATATTTATATACAAACGGGCCTAATAAACGAGCTTGAGCCTAATGTACTTAACAAATCAAGATCAAGTCGTGTTTTATTTCGTTTGTGCCTATTATAAAAGTGAACCAATCTCGAGCCTAATGTAATTAACAAACCAAGAATCAACTGGCATGTTTCTACACTTATGTTATAGTTATACTATGAGTATTTTAATTTTGAAGGTAACATCTTTTAAATTCTAACGAGATTAACTATTAAGTGGGTTTAGGGTAGTAGAAATTCAACTTAACCAAGTTCAGGGCACCATCCTACATCTTTAAAAGTTTAGGGTACTAAACTACATTTTGACCTTATATTTTCTTTTTCTTTTATTCTACATATAAAGCGTGAATCATGTGTTGAATTGTTAAAAAGCAACGTTCTAAAATTATTAACTACCCTCTATGTTAAAATTAAAACTAAAAATATTCATTAAATAATTCCTAGGTTAACACATGCCAACAAATAATTCATTAATTGATTTTCTTTTTTACTTCAAAATTAATTCCTGATTTTAATTAAAATTTGCTTATATAGTGACTTGTATATGTTCAATGTTAACCGGTTTTTTAAATAAATCGGCTAAGTCAATGAGTCACTAGGTCAATAGTTCAATCGTCAAATCGAACCAGTTTTATCACATCCAAAAGCCACAATAAATCTTGTTCCAAATACGTATAGAACTTGTAAAAAACAATACCAAACACTATTAAACTTACCGAACACACAATAAATTTACCAAACATACAATCTAATACCAAACACATACAAACCAACGAAGATACTAGTTTCTAACTTCAAAACGACATTAAAACTATGTTATATATTGTTATCATCTCATACTACTATTACGAATTGAGAAATATAATTCATTGATGGAACATTTAAACTTATGTTTGTTGATTTTTCTAATAATGAAGCACATAAATGTAATATATTGTTCAATGAGTTTAAACACTGATATGATGTACCACAAAACCTATTTAGTAGTGGAATCTAATCATGTAAATTTCATCTGTTTAGTAGCATTATGGTTTGATGTCAAATAGGCAAAACCGCGCGCTTTAGTAAATCGGTTCGACCTGGGTCAAGTGAAACCCGACGGCTCAATCCGGGTTTTAAGTACTAAAAACCCAGATAATAATGGCTCGGTAACATCACTGGTTCCTGGTTCAATAGGTTGAATCGGCTGGGATGAACCAGATTTTAAAACACTGTTTATATTCCTAAGTTGTGTACTATGTATCTAAGTGTATTCTTTCAAAGTTATACTAAATACAGATTATGTTCTTAAACACGATAAATAATTTAATGGCATTTCATTTTTTAAATATTTCTTGTAGTTTGAAATGAGACCAGAGAGAGATGAAATTTGAATCCAATCATACTATATTTAATATATTCATATTGCATGTATCAATTAAACATGTTGAAAAACACAAAGACCAAAATAGAGTTTGTTATATAAAACGCAAACAGCTAAAAAAAAAGAGCAAAATCATTAACGAAAATGTCACAATTCGTTGTGGTTAATGATGAATGTGTGATTACTTTATAGATAGTATATAAACCTGTTTGTCCCAAGATATGTCAGTTTTGTGAAACAAAGTATAGAACAATTTAAGTACAACACAATAATTAATGGGTTAATACACAAAAAAGTTACTAAACTTTACAAAAAAGTTCGCCTAAGTTACTGAACTTTCATTTTGTTTACTTAGGTTACTGAACTTTCGGGAAACATACACTCGAAAATTCAGTCTTAGTCCGAGTAACCTGAACATATATTTTTTGATAAGTTTAGTAACCTGATTGAACAAAGTTTCAAAGTTAAGTAACCTGAAAAAGTATATTTTTATAACTTCAGTAACCTGAGTGAAAAAAGTTTCATAGTTCAGTAACCTAAGTGAACAAAATGAAAGTTCAGTAACTTAGGCGAACTTTTTTGTAAAGTTTAGTAACTTTTTTGTGTATTAACCCTAATTAATTTTGCAAACATGTAATGCTTTATTGATTTAGAATCAAATAATTACAAAGTGTTATTGATCACACTTGTTGAATGACACTGTAAGGATTACTCTTTGAACAAGTAAACTCGATATTCATCAAGTTTACAAGCGAACTTATATAGACTCGTTGATAGAATCAGATGTCTACATGGAAGTTTGAACTAAGTAATAAATGCCTTCAATAAATGATAAAATAATAATGAGAAGCGATAGCATTTAGTCCGAACCAACATTCTTTATATGGTGGTACAAGGTTGACTTGATAGTGGGGTAGTTGGGACATGTCAAGAATCTATGGAGACGTGCAACTTCCTTAAATGCTCTTCTGTTCTTGGAAACATCTCAACTCTTCTTTTGTGAACATTTGTGCCAACTGTTCACATTCTTTTCACCAACTTGTACTAGGTAGTACTTTAATTTGAAAGACTCTTTTGTCCCGCTCTTTCGCTTTATCAAATTAGTCCCGCCTAAATCACTTTGAAAGATTCAGAGTCACGCTAAGCTGGAAGTATCAAGGAGTAATCAAGTTCATCAAGGTATTCTCATCCCCTGATTCACTTTGCACCTTCAGCGAGTTCCTTCTACATGTCAGCTGATATCAATGTCAGTTGATGAGTATGACTTCAAGTGGTCTTTGACTTCCTTTATGATGTCTATGACTTGAACTCTGCTAAGGTTGCTCGCTGATTTCTTTATCAACGAGTCTTCTTGAATTTCTCGCTGATTTCATTATGGTTGATTTCACATATCGTTTAGAATTTGTATCTTTTTTATTTTACATTATGCAAAACGTTTTGAAAGTTAGTTCTGTACAATAATAACCAAAGTTCATCACTCCCGAAACACTAACATGTAAAAAATAACAATAATATACATATTAACAAAAAAAATGTAACCGAATGTCTATGATTTTGTTCTGTAAGATTGAGTTGTGACTGAATCAAAGATGGAAACTTTGAAAAAAATAATAATAAAAAATAAATCAAAAATAAAAGGTATATGACTATAGAATAAACTAATTGAAGCTCATTTTAAAGATCACTGAACTCAAATAATAATAATAATAATAATAACTTGTGTCATCGGTGAATTGTAACTGCTATGTCTATGTACTTAAATTAAATTCGAACATCAAGAGATAGCAACTTAGAGTATAGGGTATGGTAACCTTGCAGCTGATTTATGGCTTAACTTGGCATGCGTTAAGGCTGAGTTACCACACCGCCCACCAAGTTAAGTTAACGCGTTGTCTGCTACGTTTCCATGGTAACGTAGCGTTAAGGTTGAGTTAAAGCTAAGTTACCACACCGCCCACCCAAGTTAAGTTAAGTTAAAGGGTTTAAATCGTAATTTATAATTTTTAAAATAAAAGTGGGGCTCAAAATGTGGTGCTATGGTTGAGTTATAATAAAGAGTTTTTTTTTTTTTTTTTTTNATTATTATTATTATTATTTTTTAAGGTTGAAATGTTAAAGTTGATGTAACGCTGAGTTATGGCTTAACTCA
The DNA here is from genome assembly GCA_014162995.1 of Artemisia annua. Taxonomy (NCBI): domain Eukaryota; kingdom Viridiplantae; phylum Streptophyta; class Magnoliopsida; order Asterales; family Asteraceae; genus Artemisia; species Artemisia annua. The sequence goes on along the minus strand of LBNU01027357.1, from coordinate 14,075 downwards.
AAGATTATCATCCCTTAGAGCATTCGGTATGGTAACGCAAGAGCTGCGTTAAGGGTGACGTGGACAAGCTTTGCCTTGCGTTAACCCCATGTTACCATACCCCCTCATGCGTTAACTTTCACGTTAACGCCCACGTTAAGCTACTAACGCAGCGTTAAACTATTTTGAATAAAAAAAAATACATAAAGGCCCCCTTGGTTTGTTAAGAGGTCGATGGTGTTGATTAGGGGTGGCAATTCGGGTCGGGTTCGGGTTGACGGGTTCGGGTTGTCAGGTTGGCGGGTTAAAAAACCCCAACCCGAACCTGACCCATTTAAATCATCGGGTCAGCTACGTCAACCCTAACCTGTTTACACGTAACCCGAACCTAACCCATTTAACCCGTATATATACTTGGGTTGACGGGTTAAATATGTTACATGGGTTGAATATGTTAAATGGGTTTCGGGTTGACCCATTTAACCCGTTTTATATACAAAAGTTAGCACATTACACGAGTTAGACTGGTTAAACGAGTTAGCGGGTCAACCTTTAACCCATTCAACCCGTATAATTAAATATAAATAATTTTTAATTTAAGAAAAAAAATCTTAAACGGGTTGGCGGGTCGACCCGTTTATTTTATTCCCAACCCGANTAACCCATTTAACCCGTATATATACTTGGGTTGACGGGTTAAATATGTTACATGGGTTGAATATGTTAAATGGGTTTCGGGTTGACCCATTTAACCCGTTTTATATACAAAAGTTAGCACATTACACGAGTTAGACTGGTTAAACGAGTTAGCGGGTCAACCTTTAACCCATTCAACCCGTATAATTAAATATAAATAATTTTTAATTTAAGAAAAAAAATCTTAAACGGGTTGGCGGGTCGACCCGTTTATTTTATTCCCAACCCGAACCTGACCTGCTTAATAAACGGGTTAGATATGTCGACCCAAACCTGACCCGAAATCTATTTAGCTCAACCCGAACCTGTTAATTTTCGTGTCGGTTTCAGGTCGGGTTTCGTGTCGGGTCAAAAATTGCCACCCCTAGTGTTGATGGTTGTAATGGTGCCGACTGTGTGTGTGGGGTAGGGAAGATTGTGTAAGGGAAGATGAATAGATGAGATATAAAGAAAACTTTGCATTTTAGTCCCTGTGGTAGTGTGGTTTTTACAATTTAGTCCCTACGGTTTTAGTAGCATTTTTTTTAAATAACATTTTTTTATGTGGCATTTTTTTTAATTCGTAACATTTTTTTATTTTGTATTGTAATTTTTAAGTTTATTAATGAAATATTAGGTTGTTGAATAAATGAAATAGTTAAGGGGTTAATTTGTAAATTGTAATTTTTTAAAATGTGGGGTCCAAAATGTTGAGTTAAGGTGAGTTATGATGAGAGGTGTTTTTTCTTTTAGTTAAGGTGAAAATGTTAAAGCTGATGTGACGTTGACGTAACAGTGTGTTAAGTTTTAACACCGGGTTACCATACCCAATGCTCTTATGATCTTAACCTCTTGAAGTGACTCATATGTAACTAGCTCATCTATTTGTTTGTTAGTACTTCGTACTTTATTTGATTACTAGTACTTCCTGTTTTATTTGGTAACAAGTGGACACAACCTGAACAACACATGACCCGTTCCACCTGTAACTCAGTTTGAACCGCGATCTGACCCACCATATGTTATTCATGGTGAATAACGAAGTCCTTTTTGTTAAGGACTAAATCCTTAACCTTCTGCCCTTTTCTCCACCAACATTTCACGTCAATATGTATAATGCTGTCACCTAAGTCTATTTGGTCATAAAACATTATCTTCTGCACTACATCCTACATTAGTACAAATTAGGTACTCTTCTATATAATATCACTGTTGTTAGGATTAAGTTTTGCAAGCGGAATCTTATTAGTGAATAGTTTTGAACTTCATAACCTTTAATAAATTTACAACAGTTGGTTCTGATAACCCAATCGTTTATTGTTGAGCTAATGGTTAACGTCATCTTTATGTTTATTACTTTGGATGCTAACAAATGATAATAAGATTGTATGATTTTTCATTTAGCTTTAACTGAAGAGGTAGCTTTAGTTTTAAGTAAACTATTGAAGTCATTGACAAGTTCTGAATGTTTTTCTTTGAACTTCTATCCCAGTAGATAAGTGCTCAAAACGTTGAGATCATGTTAGGTGCAACTTAATGTTTGTTGTTTCAGATACTATCAGAAACTAGTATGTTAAGTTCTTGACAGCAACTCTTTCACTTTCATAAGATGGCAATCCATTTTGTTTTTTCCTAACCATTGATCCGATACTATCAGAAACTAGTATGTCGCTAAGTTCTTAACAGCAACTCTTTCACTTTCGGTGTCTGTTGCTGGTTGTTCTTTCAGATGATAATCTTTTAATACACTTTCAGACCAAATCAATGGTCTTTCAAAATCAAGCACTAAAATGACATTTTTTATAACTAAACAGAGGAATCAGTTAAAAAAACTTAAAAAAGCACAATTGCTAAATAAAAACTTCATTAAATAATAGGGGCTTATCAGCCAACAAAATTATCCCAACAAAACAGGGATATCAAAAGCCTTAACATAATTGTGTCTTAAGCATAACCAAAGTAAGATGTTTAATAAAAAACTTAATCGACCTCCTCAATCTTAGGGCCAGCACCGTTTGCACCAGCAGGAACATCATCACCCATAGATGCACCAGCAGCATCCCCACCTCCATACATCTTTGCAATGATCGGGTTACAAACACTCTCAAGCTCTTTGACCTTGTCATCAAACTCATCAGCCTCGGCAAGCTGGTTGTTATCCAACCAAGTGATCGCTTCATCAATTGCATCCTCAATCTTCTTCTTTTCGTCCGAGCTAAGTTTCTCCCCAATCTTCTCATCCTTGATCGTGTTTCTCATGTTGTATGCATAATTCTCCAATGCATTCTTAGACTCGACCTTCTTCTTATGCTCTTCATCCTCTGCCTTGTACTTCTCTGCCTCTTGAACCATCTTCTCAATTTCATCCTTTGAAAGCCTTCCCTTGTCGTTGGTGATGGTGATCTTGTTCTTCTGCCCAGTGGTCTTGTCTTCAGCCGAGACATTAAGAATGCCATTGGCATCAATGTCGAAACAGACTGTGATTTGTGGGACGCCTCTTGGGGCAGGAGGAATGCCAGAAAGCTCAAATTTACCAAGCAAATTGTTATCTCTTGTCCTTGTTCTCTCACCTTCATAGACCTGGATCAAAACACCGGGTTGGTTGTCGGAGTATGTTGAGAAGACTTGCTCTTTCTTAGTTGGGATGGTTGTGTTTCTTGGAATCAAAACAGTCATGACACCACCAGCGGTCTCAAGCCCAGTAGACAGAGGGGTGACATCCAAAAGAAGTAAATCTTGAACCTTTTCGTTGCCCTCGCCGCTCAAAATAGCAGCTTGGACTGCAGCACCATATGCAACTGCCTCATCAGGATTGATGCTCTTGCAGAGCTCCTTTCCATTAAAGAAATCCTGAAGTAGTTGTTGCACCTTTGGAATCCTGGTAGATCCACCGACTAGAACAATTTCATGGACTGTACTTTTGTCCATCTTAGCATCTCTCAAACATTTCTCAACAGGCTCCATACACTTCCTGAATAGATCCATGTTCAATTCTTCAAATCTAGCACGAGTAATGGTGGAATAGAAATCAACACCCTCATACAAAGAATCAATCTCAATAGTGGTCTGAGCAGTGGACGATAAAGTTCTCTTGGCTCTTTCACAGGATGTCCTCAACCTCCTAAGAGCTCTTGGGTTCCCGGTAATATCCTTCTTATTCTTTCTCTTAAACTCTTGCACAAAGTGGTTCACCATTCTGTTATCAAAATCCTCACCACCAAGGTGAGTGTCACCAGCTGTCGATTTAACCTCAAAAATACCCTCTTCGATTGTCAAAAGAGACACATCAAAAGTACCGCCACCAAGATCAAAGATCAGCACGTTCTTCTCACCAACGCTGCTTGCTTTTTTGTCAAGACCATAAGCAATCGCAGCAGCAGTTGGCTCATTGATGATACGCATGACATTTAGACCCGAGATCACACCAGCATCCTTGGTTGCCTGCCTTTGTGAGTCATTGAAATAAGCAGGGACAGTGACCACAGCATTTTTTACTGTTGTCCCAAGGAAAGCTTCGGCAATTTCCTTCATTTTGATTAGAACCATCGAAGAGATTTCCTCTGCAGAGAATTGCTTCTCTTCACCTTTGTAGTTGACAGCAATCATTGGTTTCTCAGCGGGACCAGAATTAACCTTGAAAGGCCATAACTTGATATCACTTTGTACAGATGCATCACTGAATCTCCTACCAATAAGACGTTTGGCATCTGTTTCAAAATAACAAAGTATGCATAAGATTATAATCATATATCAAGCAAACTACATAAATAAAGAAAGAAAAAAAAATACAATATCAAAACAACAATAATACTGATCGTTAAAAAGACTTCAGAATATCTACCAAATACATTGAATACCCAAGACAAGCTATAACTAATACGGAGTACAAGAAAAGCCAATACAATTTCAAAGCATACATACAGAACACAAAAAACGAGTTTCAGTATATACTTTCAATTTAACATAGCAAAGCCTACCAATTTATTGTTTCATTAACCCAAAACAATTTTTTTCTTTTAAAACTAAATACTAGTCCGCAACCTCACGAAAGATTTTAAAAGCTTAGAACATCGATGTACTAAAAGATGTTATACTTTGTATAGACTAGTCCGCAGCCGCATAAAAATCTAAAAAGCTTAGAACATTGACAAACAAAAAAAAATCAAACACCATAAGAAAAAACTAAGACTTTACTAAGCAAATAGACTTTAAAAAGTCGTAAAACAGAGCTACCAAACGCATAGATAACCTATAGTAGCATAAACAAATCATATAATCTAGACATAGCAACCTTAAAAAAAGACCGTTAAGAAATACTCAGATCAAGCAAAACTTTTATGTAGTATGTTATAGAGCTATGCAAGATACAAAAAATGATTTAAGGCTCAGACTTGGTGTAACATACAAAAAAATTATAAAGACACAGTCTCTATCAAAAGTTCAAAACTAATAGCTCAATCCATAAGGGCTTAAAGGTTTAGTACATATAACACATATTAATGTTCCACTTTGTATATAGTACTTGTGTGCAACCTCATAAAAAATTCTCCTGAATACAAGCCAAACAACATCAACAAGCTCTAATATGAGATAAACTAATATCATGCCAAACAACATCTACAGCAAAACCTTTAAGACTCAGCTATGCAAATAAAATCATTCCAAAAGCTCCTTTTTTAGTTTTTTATAAGAGATAAACTAATATCATGTGGACAATAATAAAAAATTAGTTAAGATATCTAAACTTACATAGTTACCAAGATATATACAGTATAAAAGAGCTAGTAAACAAATAAAAAACAATAAATCATAAACAATCATAACATCTAGCTATACATGAATAAAATAACTTAGATCTAGCAAAATTTATAAAAAGAGTAAAATAAACATACCAAAAACAGTGTTGGTAGGGTTCATAGCGACCTGGTTCTTAGCAGCATCACCAATGAGCCTCTCGGAATCAGTAAACGCCACATAAGACGGCGTCGTTCTATTCCCTTGATCATTAGCAATGATCTCTACACGGTCGTTTTGCCAGACACCAACACATGAATATGTTGTTCCTAGATCAATTCCAATAGCAGGTCCTTCACCTTTACCAGCCATATTATTATGTTAACGATTGTTTGTTTGTTTGTTTGAATGAAAGAATAAAGAGAGTTTGAATGAGAATGAGTGGTATGGAGGGATGGTATAAATAAGTTTTTTGTGAACATGTAGTGGAGTTCTAGAATGTTCTAGAACTGTCGGATTGGATTCGAATATGATATCGACGGCTAGGATCGTTTTAGTGTTTAGTTTTGGTCAACCTAGGTTTTATATTCTCCCGCCGTACTTTGGAGAGGGTTTTTTTCATGGAAAATGTTTTGTTTTGTCATTCTTTGATTCCGCGTGTGTTGTCAACAAATTAATTTTTGACAAAAATACATCGTTGGTCCTTAAACTTTCTCAAAAGTATCGCAGGGGTCCTAAACTTGAGAAAATCGTCGCCGTGAGTTCAAAACTTGGGATTTTGAGGCCGAATGCGTCTCTTGACCCGTAATCCGTTGGTCAACGCACGTTTTGTGTTATATTTTCAATGGCATAATAGTCCAACCACATTTGTAAGTATATGTAGTTAAATGTAACCAAAAGTTGTACCATAGTATTGTATTCCTCTTGCTTAAATGCTATAAAACCCTAAATTACCAGGAACACACATTCAACGCAAATCACTAACAATGCATAAAAAGATAAGGGGGAGGCTTTGTACGTTGAGGAAAGAGGATTGCTCCAATGAAGACCCTTTGGGTGTTAAGAAGGAGAAGGAAGAGGTTGCCGACATCCTGTTACCAAAGTCTGATAATTTGGAGGCAAGGATTAAAAATCTTGAAGCTGTGTTTAAATATCTAAAAGGAAATGAAGGAAAGGAAGGAACGGGATGACACTAAAAGTTGTGTTTCTAACTAATTGTATGTTAGATGATAGGAAAGTTGTAATGGTTATCAACATGAAACCGATCAATAAAAATTTGGGGTTTTACTATCTGATAGTGTTTGGCAATCAAAAAGTTTGCTTGTTGCTGGTAATCGGTTAGTTTGACTTTTGCAAGTCAATTAGGTAGTTTGCCTTTTAGATGTGTAAGTCACTAAATGATTTTTCTTTTGGAATATAGTGGGTATTTGGATTAGCATTTGCATTTCGGTATTAGATGTCAAAATATCTAAAGCATTTACATTTTGAACACATGTAACGTTTACAATTACTAGCTGTGGTTTGAACATATGTTCCATGCATCAGATGTTAAGTGCCCACTATGTTTGGTTTTGCTGATACAAAAGTGTGATCGTTTGTGGTGATCAATGTTGCAAAAAACGGCCTACTCGGCCTTGTAATCGCCGATTACAAGGTAAACGGCCCTGGAACTTGGAGAGATTTACAAGGAAATCGGCCGATTAATCGGCGATTACAAGGTTTAGGGCCGATTAATCGGCTAAAAAACGCTACTCGGCCCTCGACCGCCTCAGGACCGATTCACGATTTTTGCAACATTGGTGGTGATTATACCATGACATTTAGCATTTGGTTAGTGTGACTTCATAAAGGTCAACTGACAAATATGTACACACAGAACATAACCTATAAGACAAACAAACACATATTTTAACATAACCAACCATTTAGCAAGTTGCCTTATAGTAGTCAACTAGGGAAACATTGTCTGAGACAACATGAAAATGACTTAAAATATAGATTCACTATCTGATACAAAGTTCTACTGATAATTCAAAAAAATGGAAAAGATGATGCAGCTTCTACTGAACAACCTTCACCTGATGAACCTTCTACGATGTACATACTGGAACTGGATGATCATGAAACAAAATATTGAACCTTACCCTAGATGATCAAACTATAATTGTGCCTGGAAAAACAAGTATCCAAACACCATATATTCGAGTTAGATAAGGTATAATTGAAGTTACAAAATATTAAACACAAGCTATGCAATTCAACATTGAAATGTTACCTAGGATTGCTTGTTGGCAAAAAGGGCAAGTACGCAGTTGGTAATCCTTTCACTGCTTCTAAAAGGTTTTTTTTAACACCACTAGGCACTAGACAAGCAGCACTACTAGTCCTGTTTTCAACACCATCAATAGCAACCATGTTTTGACCATCAAAACCAGGATACTCAACCATTGTAGCCTTCCCCTTCCCATTATAGTCTTCCCCTTCCCATCAAAACCTCGCTTATAAGTTTTTACAACTTCCTCGCCCTTTTCCTGTTGCAAAACTTCCTCTAATTGTCATACCATAGGAGAGTTTGATGTTTTAACTAAATTGCCTATGTGTGATTGTGAAGTTAAATGTTCTTGTGAAGCTAGTAAAGATTTGGGGTTGCATAAGCAACTCATGAAGTGATGCAGTTCCTCATGGGCCTTGATGACTGTTATCAGCCTGTGAGGACAACTCTTTTAACCAGGGATCCACTCCCGGAGGTGAAAGATGCTTACATCATTGTTTTTAGAGAGGAATCCCACAGAGGGGTTCCAGAGTCCTCTAGTGTTACTGAATCTAAACTGAATACTTCTTCTTTTGCTGCTAAATCTTTTAATAACAATGAAGGGGGTTTAATAATACTAATAATAACACTAGAGGTACTAATTCTAATACTATTAACAGAGGTCCTAATCCTAATTACTATTGAAAGGTGTTATGAAATCATTGGTTTTCCACCTGGTTTTGTTAAAACAAATAATCATGTTAAACAGAATGGTTTTAAGCAAAATTATAATGCTAACGTTAAGGTTAAACAATCTGAAAAGTAATCTTCTACTTCACATGCCAGTACTTCTTCTGGTTTTACTTCTGAACAAATAAAGAAATTGTTGTCTTTGATCAATGATACTCCTTCTGGAAGCATACATGCTAATATGGCAGGTAGGGCTTCATTCTTTAATGGAAATGTCTGTTCTCCAAATATTTTTATGCCAATTCTAGTATTGCTGCTAAAACTGTATCTTTGGGGTGGATTATAGATTCAGGTGCTAATCAGCACTTGACTGTTTCCACAGTTGGTATGTTTAATGTTGTTGATATTACTAGTATTAAAATTATTGTTGGGCATCATAATGGAACTCTTGCCACTATAAGTCATGTTGGGAATTTGAAATTGACTAATAATGTTACTTTGTATGATGCTCTTGTTGTCCTTGTATATTGTGTGAGCTTGTTATCTGTTAATAAAGTTATTAGAGATAGCAAAATGTTTGTTAGTTTTGATGAGGATACTTGTTCTATTCAGGATTTGAAAGGGAGGTTGTTATGGGGGACTGGTAGTCAGTCTGATGGTCTTTATCTGTTTGATATGCAGTCTAGTAGTTCTTTGGGTAAAAGTGCAATATGGTTATGTCATATAATGTTTCTAAGTTGGTTTGGCATAATAGATTAGGTCACCCTGCTGGTCCAGTCTTGTCTATTCTTCAGTATGATCTTGGTATTTCCAATAATTCCTCTATGCCTGTTTGTGAAGTCTGTCACGGGGCTAAACAGACAAGGACCCTTTCCCTTATCTAACCATAAGTCTGAGAAACTTGGTGAACTTGTTCACCTTGACTTGTTGGGTCCTTACAGAGTTGCTAGCTGAGAGGGATACAAATATGTTTTTAACTATTGTTGATGATTACTCTAGGGCTATACGTGTAGGCATATTTGATTAAAATTAAAGATGAAGTCTTTGATGTATTCTGTTCTTTCATATACTTAATTTCTAACCAATTTGATGTGAAAATTAAAGTTGTTAGGTCTAATAATGGTATTGAATTTATAAATAAGAAAATGAATAAAATGTTTTCAAATCTTGGTATAATACATCAAACTTTGTGTGTCCATACTCCTCAGCAAAATGGGATTGGTGAAAGGAAACATAGACACCTTCTAAATATTGCCATGAGTATTATGTTTTAAGGGGGGATTCCATTAAGTGTTTGGTTTGATTGTATCCTAACTGCTGTATATCTTATAGATAGGCTGCCATCTTCTGTGTTAAAAGGTAAATGTCCCTCTGAGTTGATTCATAATGTGAAACCTAATCTTTCCCATTTGAGGTCATTTGGTAGTCTATGATGATGTTTTTTTTTTATTTTATTTTATTTTTTTTTATTATTATTATTTTTTTTTAAATAATCATGATAAACTGTCTTATAGGTTTGAAAAATGTGTTTTGATTGGGTATTCTACTAGTAAAAAGGCTTATAAACTTTTGAGTTTGGATTCTAGAAATGTATTTTTTGCAAGAGATGTGGGATTTTATGAAAACTGATGTAGTTATAGTTAAGTACTCGTTTTTCTGAAGAAAATGCAACGAATGCAAGTTCTCGGGTCGTTTCCCAACGAAGGTTTGACGGCGAATAAGTCGGATCAGTTCGTGAAAGTGTGAAGTGAATGAGATTTAAAAGTGATTTTAGGATTTTACACTACAAAATTAACAATCGAAATCAAATGGGAAAGCTAAAGGTACTAGCATGTTAAGCACAAACGATAAAAACATAAACGCGAACTAAAAAAACGTCTACTTAACAAATTAAAACGCGAATTCTAAGCTAGACTAAACCTACGGGCTCAAAAGAAATTTTTTAAAACTTTAAAATGATAAAAGAAAATTTTAGGAAAAAGAAAAATATTTTTTTGACTTTTTATTGATTTACTATGAATTAAAAACTAATTTTGATTTATTAAAAGTGATTAAAGATAAAAGGAAATGTAAAAATAATTGTAAAAAATACAAAATAAATTTTGAAAAATCTAAAATGACTAAAACTAATTTTCTAAACTGTTTTTGGATTTTTTAAAGCTTTTTCTGAATTTTTATGGATTTGTATTTATTAAAAAGCATTAAAAATGATTTAAAAACTAAGATAAAATGATAAAAATAGTAAAACAACTCAGAAAAATATGAAATTTTTACAGAAATTCTAGAATGATATTTGAAATCTAGGAAAAATAGAAAAAGTAAAAAAATAAGCTGAAAAGGTGCTTTTGGCCTAATAAGCAGTTTTGATAAGTGCTTATTTATAAGCACTTATCACTAAATTGTTTAAAACTTGTACCGAAGGAACAAGAAACTCAAATAAGCTCAAACAAACTGAGATTGGACTAAAAGTCACACAGGATCACTAATGCAACTAAAAAGCAGTTTGTATTAAGCATTTAACAATAAGCTAAAAAGCACTAAAAACAACAAAGGGCTCAGGAACAGAAGAAACTACTAAATCAAGCTCAAAACTACTCAGGACAATCAAATTAGTACTCAATATAAGCTGGATAAGCAGTAAAAACAGTTAACACTTTAAAAGACAGAAACAGTGGCTAAGAGCCTACTTTAAGCACTAAATAAGCAGACCAATTAAGATTCAAACTATAAACTAAGGGGGGGCAAAACCTTTATGCGTGTGATATGTCGTTGCGGTTTAGCAGTGTTAATGCCTACTCAAGTTTTACATTTATATTTAGCCGACTTATCAATAACACACACACTTAACGAGCAGTGTACCAGGTCAGTTTGCATATAATGGTAAGCAGAGTGTCGATCACTAAGAGTGGAACGTATTATCTAATTATCCTAATCAGTATTTTAATATCTAAGTTAGTTTTACAGTCTAATCTAACGATAGGGGGTTTCAGCCTGAGAGACTGCCATAGTTTGGTTATTAAATTAAACAGTAAAAACTAATGAGAACAAATCAGCGAATAGCATACACGTACACTGATAGATAGTAGAGACAATAAGAAGACTTGTCCTGATAATTAAGATAGCTTGTCACTTGTTTTATTGCTAGTTTTATATGAAGTTTATAAAGTTAATCCGTACTCGTTGGCTATTATATCGGCGAGTAAACCTTTAATGATTACTATGAATATCCTACTCATCCAAAGACATCGGAGTAAGTAGGCGAGGAAGGGGTATGACGACCCAGCAGTGCTCAGCTAGACACAGAGGTAATCAATGCACTAATATAAGTTCACCAAAGATGTAACACCCCCAACTCAAATATGGCAGCTATCGTGCTGGAGGTATTACGAAAATAGAAACCAGGCACATTTATAGTAAACGACCACAACTCGGGACGTTTGAAATGTGACCAAAACATATCATTCGATTTACAAACCGTTTAGAGTACAAGTACTCTTTAGTCAAAGTTGCAGCGGAAAAGTAAATAGAGTTTGCAGCGGAAAAATAAACAAAGTATAGCAGCGGAAATGTATAAGACACAAAAGGTTTTATGAATGACATGCAAAATAGGGTAGTAAAGTAGTTAAGCTGCCGTGACTCGTGTTACCAAAGTTTGATAATTTGGAGACAAGGATTAAAAATCTTGAAGCTGTGTTTAAATATCTAAAAGGAAATGAAGGAAAGAAAGGAACGGGATGACACTAAAAGTTGTGTTTCTAACTAATTGTATGTTAGATGATAGGAAAGTTATAATGGTTATCAACATGAAATCGATCAATAAAAATTTGGGGTATTACTATCTGATAGTGTTTGGCAATCAAAAGTTTGCTTGTTGCTGGTAATTGGTTAGTTTGACTTTTGCAAGTCAATTAGGTAGTTTGCCTTTTAGATGTGTAAGTCACTAAATGATTTTTCTTTTGGAATATAGTGGGTATTTGGATTAGCATTTGCATTTCAGAATTAGATGTCAAAATATCTAAAGCATTTGCATTTTGAACACATGTAACGTTTACAATTACTAGCTATGGTTTGAACATATGTTCCATGCATCAGATGTTAAGTGCCCACTATGTTTGGTTTTGCTGATACAAAAGTGTGATCGTTTGTGGTGATTATACCATGACATTTAGCATTTGGTTAGTGTGACTTCATAAAGGTCAACTGACAAACTAATATGTACACACAGAACATAACCTATAAGACAAACAAACACATATTTTAACATAACCAACCATTTAGCAAGTTGCCTTATAGTAGTCAACTAGGGAAACATTGTCTGATACAACATGAAAATGACTTAAAATATAGATTCACTATCTGATACAAAGTTCTACTGATAATTCAAAAAAATGGAAAAGATGATGCAGCTTCCACTGAACAACCTTCACCTGATGAACCTTTTACGATGTACATACTGGAACTGGATGATCATGAAACAGAATATTGAACCTTACCCTAGATGATCAAACTATAACTGTGCCTGGAAAAACAAGTATCCAAACACCATATATTCGAGTTAGATAAGGTATAATTGAAGTTACAAAATATTAAACACAAGCTATGCAATTCAACATTGAAATGTTACCTAGGATTTTGTGACAAATGGTATTTTTCATAAACTAAATTATATAATAAATTGCTATTTATTATATTCACTTTGAACGTTATATGCATTTTAGCACATTTCTGCATGTTTCTGCATGATTTCGGGAACTGTTTTGTACACTGTAGCTTACAGTGACTACTGAAAAAGTTTATTTTTGTCAGTAAACACAAATTTATCCATTTCGGATAGTTACTGACAAGTTTCGTAATTTACTGAGAGTTTCTCGGTATTTGCTGAAAAACAACGCCGCACGCGAACCGACACCACAGTAATTGTGAATCTACTTAACAAATTAAAACGCGAATTCTAAGCTAGACTAAACCTACGGGCTCAAAAGAAATTTTTTAAAACTTTAAAATGATAAAAGAAAATTTTAGGAAAAAGAAAAATATTTTTTTGACTTTTTATTGATTTACTATGAATTAAAAACTAATTTTGATTTATTAAAAGTGATTAAAGATAAAAGGAAATGTAAAAATAATTGTAAAAAATACAAAATAAATTTTGAAAAATCTAAAATGACTAAAACTAATTTTCTAAACTGTTTTTGGATTTTTAAAGCTTTTTCTGAATTTTTATAGATTTTTATTTATTAAAAGCATTAAAAAATGATTTAAAAACTAAGATAAAATGATAAAAATAGCAAAACAACTCAGAAAAATATGAAATTATTACAAAAATTCTAAAATGATATTTGAAATCTAGGAAAAATAGAAAATTTATAAAAATAAGCTGAAAAGGTGCTTTTGGCCTAATAAGCAATTTTGATAAGTGGTTATTTATAAGCACTTATCATTAAATTGTTTAAAACTTGTACTGAAGGAACAAGAAACTCAAATAAGCTCAAACAAACTGAGATTGGACCAAAAGTCACACAGGATCACTAATGCAACTAAAAAGCAGTTTTTATTAAGCATTTAAAAATAAGCTAAAAAGCACTAAAAACAACAAAGGGCTCAGGAACAGAAGAAACTACTAAATCAAGCTCAAAACTACTCAGGACAATCAAATTAGTACTCAATATAAGCTGGATAAGCAGTAAAAACAGTTAACACTTTAAAAGACAGAAACAGTGGCTAAGAGCCTACTTTAAGCACTAAA